>CAUYLG010030657.1:0-145347 GCA_963573385.1 Cacajao melanocephalus
GCCATACCCCCCCCGCAAACATTTTTATAATCTTAAAAAAAAAAAAAAAAAAAAAAAAAAAAAAAAAAAAAAAAAAAACCACGAATTTAAATTATCCTTGTTTGTAGATGATATGATCTTATATTTGGAAAAACCTAAAGACTCCATAATAAAACAATTAGAACTGATAAGCCAATTCAGTAAAGTTGCAGGATACAAAATCAACATGCAAAAATCAATAGCATTTCTTTATGCTAACAGTGAACAATGTGAAAAAGAAATAAAAAAGCAATTCCACTTACAGTAGCCATATATAAAATCAAATACATAGGAATTAACCAAAAAAGTGAAAGATCTCTATAATAAAAACTATAAATCACTAATGAAAGAAATTGGAGAGAATACCAAAAAAATAGATATTCCATGTTCATAGATTGGAAGAAATCAATATTGTTAAAATATCCATACGACCCAAAGTAATGTATAGATTCAATGCAATCCCTAACAAATACCAATAACATTCTTCACGGAAATAGAAAAAACAACCCTAAAATGTATATGGAACCTGAATGCCCAAAGCTATTCTAAGCAAAAAGAACAAAAAGAAATTACCTGATTTCAAATTCTGCTACATAGCTACAGTAGCCAAAATAGCATGGTACTGGCATAAAAACAGACACATAGACCAATGGAATGGACTGGAGAACCAAGAAACAAATTTACACACATGTAGTGAACTCATTTTCAACAAACATGCCAAGAACATACACTGGGGAAAAGACAGTCCTTGCAATAAATGGTACTGGGAAAACTGGATATCCTTATGCAGAAGAATGAAACTAGACCCCTAACTGTTGCCATATTTAAAAAATCAAAATGGATTAAAGGCTTTAATACCTCAAACCATAAAATTACTACAAGAAATCATTGGGAGAAATCTCTAGGACATTGGTCTAGGCAAAAATTTCTTGAGCAATACCCACAAGCTCAGGCAACCAAAGCAAAAATGGGCAAATGTGATCACATCGAGTTAAAAAGCTTCTGCACAACAAGGGATACAATCAACAAAGTGAAGAGACAACCTACAGAATGGAGGAAAAAATTTGCACACTACCCATTTGACAAGGGGTTAGTAATCAGAGTATATAAGGAGCACAAACAACTCTATAGGAAAAAACATAATTCAATCAAAAGATGGATAAAAGATTTGAATACATATTTCTTAACATATACAAATGGCAAACATGTGTGTGAAAAGGTACACAGCATCACTGATCATCAGAGAAATGCAAATCAAAACTACAATGAGATAGCATATCACTCCAGTTAAAATGGCTTATATCCAAAAGACAGGCAATAACAAATGCTGGTGAGGATGTGGGAAAAAGGGAACCCTTGCACACTGTTGGTGGGAATGTAAATTAGTACAACCACTATGGAGAACAGTTTGGAGATGCCTCAAGAAACAAAAATTGAGCTCCCACATGATCCAGCAGTCTCTCTCTTGTATATATACCCAAAGGAAAGAACATCAGTGTATTGAAGAGATGTCTACACTCATATGTTTGTTACAGCACCGTCTATAGTAAGATTTGGAAGCAACCTAGTTTCCATCAACAGATGAATAAAGAAAGAAAGTGTGGTACATATATACAATGGAGTACCATTCAACCATAAAAAAGAATGAGTTCTCTCATTTGCAACAACAGAGATGCAACTGGAGATCATTTTGTTAAGTGAAATAAGCCAGGCACAGAATGACAAACATCCCATGTTGTCACTTACTTGTGGTATCTAAAAGTCAAAACAATTTAACTCATGGATATAGAAAGTAGAAGGATGGTTACCAGAGTCTGGGAAGGGTAGTTGGGGCTCACTGGGGAGAAGGTGGGGATGATTAATGGGCACAAAAAGAGCTAAAAATAATGAATAAGGTTTACTACTTGATAACACTACAGGATGACTATAGTCAATAATAACTACACTTTATATTAACTTAAAGTTTGTAATTAATTGGATTGTTTCCAACTCAATAGATACATGTTTGAGAAGATGGATACCCTATTCATGATGTGCTTATTTTATATTGCATGCCTGTATCAAAACATCTCATGTACCCCATAAATATATATACCTACTATGTACCCACAAAAATTAAAAATATAAAAATTTTTATAAATTTATGGTGCACAAGGGTAATTTTATTTCATGCATAGATTGCATAGTGGTGTAGTAGTGTTTTTAGGTTATTCATCATAATTTTTAAAAAAATATATAGGTCTATTCATATTGTCTACTTATTGTGTGAGTTTTAGGAGATTGTGCCTTTCAAGAATTGGTCCACTTTATCTGTGTTATCAAATTTGTGGGCATGTAGTTGTTCATAGTATTCCATTATCATTTGAATGCCCATGGGATCTGTAGCAATATCATCTTTTTGATTTCTGATATTTTAAATTTATGTCTTCTCTTTCTCTTTTTCTTTTTTTTTTAAGATGTATTTTTAAAAATTACATTTTAAGTTCTGGGGTACATGTGCAGAATGTGAAGGTTTGTTACATAGATATACACCTGCCATGGTGGTTTGCTGCAGCCATCAACCTGTCACCTATATAAGGTATTTTTCCTAGTGCTATCCCACCTCTAGCCCCCCATCCCCCAGCAGGCCCCATTATGTGACGTTTTCCTCCCGGTGTCTATGTTTTCTCAGTGTTCAACTCCGACTTGTGAGTGAGAACATGTGGTGTTTGACTTTCTGTTTTTGTGTCAGCTTGCTGAGAATGATGGTTTCCAGCTTCATCCATGTCCTTGCAAAGGACATGAACTCATCCTTTTTTATGATTGCATAGTATTCCATGGTGTATACGTGCATTTTCTTTATTCAGTCTGTCATTGATGGGGATTTGGGTTGGTTCCAAATCTTTGCTATTGTGAACAGTGCTGCAATAAACACACATGTGCATGTGTCTTTATAGTAGAATGATTTATACTTCTTTGGATATATACCCAGTAATGGGATTGCTGGGTCAAATGGTGTTTCTATTTCTAGATCCTTGAGGAATTGCCACACTGTCTTCCACAGTGGTTGAACTAATTTACACTCCCACTGACAGTGTAAAAGCGTTCCTATTTCTCCACATCCTCTCCAGCATCTGTTGGCTCCTGATTTTTTAATAATCACCATTCTAACTATCATGAGATGATATCTCATTGTGGTTTTGATTTGTAATTTTTTTGCTGAAAGTTGGACATGGTGCACTGGAGAAAAGAAACTCTGGTGAATAGGCCTTTAGTGATATGGTAGTAAGGTGTAGGCATAGGGTAAGTAGTATCCTGTAGTTCTATAATTAAGTTGCAAGCAATTAGTGAGCCTGTGCCCTGCACTGTAATCTTCCCAAGTGCTACTCAGTCCCTTTCCCTCCCCTTAGGTATGGCAGATAGGATGCCTAGAGGGAGTTGGAGTTGGATATCCCTTCCCCATATAAATGTTCTGTAGTTTTGGGTTTGGGATTTTGCTTATCTTTTAATAGATTTCTTTTTAAATACTTGATTTTTTTGAGCCACCGTGTAAGTGGTCTTTTTAAAACGTTCTTTTTGTAATAGTATTTTTTCTGAAAGTACTATAAATTTTTTAATACTAATCTTGATTCCAGTGAACTTTCTGATTTCACATATTAGTATTAAAAATTTACTGATACCTTTGGACTTTCTACATACCTGATCATGTCATCTGCATATAACAGTTTTATTTCTTCCTTTTCAATGATTATACCTTCTTTTCCTTTCCTTATTGCACTAGCTAACATGTGCAGTTTAATGGTGGATAGAAATGGTAATAGTAGAGATTTTATCTCATTGCTGATTTTAGAGAAAAAGCGTTTCGTATTTCATGAGCATAATGTTTATTGTAGTCCCTTCTATTTTTGTAGGTAACATTTGTCAGATTAAGGATGTTTCCTTTTATTCTTAGTATGCTCAGTTTTTTTCTGAAATAGATATTAAATTTTATGAAATGTTTTGCTGCATTTATTGAGATGATTATATAAATTTTTTTTCCATTTTGTTAATTGGTGAATTTTATGGATTTTTAAAGAGACAGGATCTCACTCTGTTGCCCAGGCTGGAGTGCAGTGTCATGGCCATAGCTTACTGTGGTCTCAAACTCCTGGACTCTAGCTATCCTCCTGCCTCAGTCTTCTTAATAGCTGGGACTACAGGCATGTGCCAACACACATGGATGATTTTTTAAAAACAAATCTGTAGAGATGAGGTCTTGCTGTGTTACTGAGGCTAGTCTCAAACTTCTGACCTCAAGTGATCATCCCACCTTTGCCTCCTGAACTTCTGGGATTATACACATGAACCATCATGGCTGGCCCTGGATGAATAGCTTCATAGTTAAACCAATCTTGCATTTCTGGAAGCAACTCAACTTGGTCATGATGCATTACCCTTTTTGTGAATTGCTGGATTCAATTTCTTGATATTTTCCTAAGATATATATATCTATGTTCTTGATAGAGATTGACTAATAATTTCCCTTTCTTGTAATTTTTTGGGTCATATTTTGGGACAATGTTATGTTGTTCAGCTAAAATGAGTTTATATATTTTCTCTCTTTTTCTAAAATCTACAAAGCTTTGTGTAAATTTAGCATAGTTTCTTCATTAAATGTTTATAAAATTTCAACAGAAAGTCGATATGAGCCTGGATATTTTCTTGCAGGAAGCTTTATAAACTATGGATTCAATTATTGGGCAAGTAGGGAATTATCTAGACTTTTTGTTTCTTTTTGTGTTGGTTTTTGTAGTTTACATTGTACTAGAAATTAGTCTATTTCATTTAGACTTTCAAGCTTATTGTCATAGAGCTGTTCTTAATATGATTTTAAACTTTCAAATTTCTTGTCATAGAGTTGCTCCTAATATGTTCTTGTAATCTTTTTAACACCTATAATGTCTGTAGTGATGTTCACTTTTTCATTATTGATGTTTAAAATTTGTGCCATCACTTTTTTCCTAATCAGCTTTGTTAGGTGCTTACCAAACTTATTCATTGTTATAAAGGACCGTTATTTGCTGTTTTTGATTTTTTTGTTGAATGTTTTGTTTTATTCCATCAGTATTTGTTCTAACCTTTATTGTTGCCTTCCTCATATGTTCTTTGGGTTTTATTGGCTGTTTTTCTAATTTCTTGAGATACATCTTAAATCATTAATGTTCATTCTTCTTTTCAAATAAATGAAGTGTAGGGCTAAAATTTTTTCTTCTGAACATATCTTTATCTCCATCCTACATATTTTTTCATTATCTAAAATGTTTTAAAGTTGCTTTAATATTTGAAGAATAATTTGCTTTGAATGAAATTCTAAGTTTCTTTATTGTAGCATGTCAAATATGTCATCCCAGTTTTTCTTGGATCCATTACTTATTTTGAGAAGTAACTTTTTAATGTTATTGTTGTTTCTCTGAAAATAATGTCATCTTTCTTTATCAGGGCTTAAGATTTTTTATTTGATTTTTTAAAATTAGTTTTGCCAAGATGTGCCTAGATTAGTTTTTTCATTTATTTATTTTTCTGGGAATCTGTATCACTTCTTGAATATAGACGTTAATATCTTCTATTGTTTTTGGAAAATTCTCAGCCGTCATCTCTTCACATATTGAAATTCTACTTCGTTTTCTTTTCCCTTCCCTTCTAGGAGGCAATTACACTTATGTTGGTCCTTCTCACCATGTCTCCTGGTAGCCACAGATTATTTGCCACTCTTCCAATTAGGAAATGGAATCTATTCCCCCCCAAACACCCCACCCCCTTAGAATCTGAGCTGCCTCTGTGATTCGATTTGATTATGAGTACCTCGTCCTTATAGCCAGTGATACACAAAGTGTGGTCACTGGAGCAGCAATACGAATATCACCTGAAAGGTGCATATTTTGGGGAGCTATCCCAGATATACTAAATAAGAAACTCTGGGAGCATTTTTTGACAACTCTTTGAGGTGATGTTGAAACATGCTAAAGTTTTAGAATAGCTGTCCAAGGCAATGGCAGTTGGTTCAAGGGGGTGGTTGGATAAACTAAGCAGGATATTTGAGTCATTTGCTATGATTATGTAAACCATAGAAGGAAGAAGCTCTCATTGTCTGATGGCATTGCTAAGCTAGTATGATATAACCCTGGAGCTATTGGTAGCCATTTTCTGTCTCTTTGCAGAAAAAGTGCCCCTATAGTAGGAGAGAATAAGACTGACACATAGATAAGAGGAAGCCCAGACAACTTTGTATGAACCCTTAATCCCGTTGTGCCTAAAGCCCCTGATTAGCCCTTGACTTCTCAGTTATATGAACTTTTTTTTCTATGCTCAAGCTAGTTCAATTTGTTTGGTGCACTTAAAACTACAGAATCATGACTAATACATAAGTAAGCCCCCACATCCCCCTACAAATGATATCTCATAGAGTACTTCTAACATATAAAACAGATAAATGTAGGCCTGCTCTCAATGGAGAAGTCCTAAAATCTTCTGGGTGTGATGGTTAATTTTATATGGCAACTTTACTAGGTTAAAAGATACCCAGATAGCTGATAAAATATTATTTGTGGGTGTGTCTATGAGGATGATTGATTTAGGCTATCAAAGGGCAATTGGATAATCACTCAATAATGGAGGTAAAGAGTAATATGCCTAGAATACGGGAGATCCCATAGGGTATATCTTAGTATTACCATGCCCTTAATTAAGGTCAATAGAAAACTACAACTCAATCCAAGCAGGACTACAAATGGCCCAGACCCTTCAGGAATGATGGTTTGGATCAACTTGCTAGGTAAAGAGCCAAGACTGGATGAGATGTTTACTGAAGGCAAAGGAAACACAGAATGAGTAGTAGAAGAAGGTATTTATAAATACCAGCCACAACCACATGACCTGTTAGAGAAATAAGGACTATAATCATCTTGAATATTTCTTCCCTATTTTTGTTATAAGTGAATTTGTGTGTATAAATACATATATTGAGGAAATTCCTTAGTTTTTTTCCCTTTACTTACATAACATAAGATGTATTAGATATTGTTAATTTTCTTCATATTATTTAAGTTATGGGATATCAGGGAAAAAGTAAATATCACTCATGAACTTTACATCCTCTTCTGGGGAAGGGATTTGTCCATTTTTGTTTGTTTGCAGGATAGTTGCTTCCTGTTAAGTGGAATTAGGATCTTGCTATTATGTTTAATTGATGAATAAGTACGGTGTAAGGAGATGCATATGAGTGCCAGCTTGACAAAGGATGGACTTGTGATTGTTAATTTTATGTGTCAAGTTGACTGGGCCATAGGATGCCCGGATATCTGATTAAGCATCAGATATGTGTGTTTCCAGAAAATATTACTATTTGAATAGGTAGATTGAGTATAGATGATCCTTCTCATTAATGTGGGTAGGCATTATCCAATCAAGGGCTGGGATAGAACAAAAAGGTAGAGGAAAGTCAAGTTCATTGTCTCTTCTGAAGCTGGGATATCCATATTTCTCCTGCCCTTGGACTTCAGAGCTCTAGATTCTTGGGCCTACAGACTCCAACACCAGCAGTGCCCCCTGCTCCCCACGGGTTCTTACACTGTATTACATCACCAGTTTCCTGGTTCTCCAGCTTGCAGACAGCGTATCATGGGACTTCTCAGCCTCCATAATTGCATGGGCCAATTCCCATAATAATCCCTTCATGTATATTTATAAATGTCCTATTGGTTTTGTTTCTCTTGACAACCCTAATACACCAGGTCCTTTCTCAGGCCTCTCTGGAGCCTCTTCACAGAACAACCTCAAAGTTGTAGGCAACATAGCTTAAAAACCACTTGCAGCAGATTCTTTGTGGCCTATGACACAATCTCTTGTTCCACCTGATTTCAGCTGCAGCTATGATGGACAGTTGCTTAAAGTACCCGAACTCAAGTACCCAGCTATGTCTCTCTGCTTTTCTGTCTTTAGGCTTTTTCTAATCTCACTAGGCTTAGTAATAGCCTGAAAACTTGGGGAAGTTAATGCCTGTGGGAACAACCCTCTACTGGAATGTGTGGTTAAGTGCTGTGGGCTTCCATCCTGTGAAGGCACACTGCTGATGCATGTGGTGTATGATTCCAGTGGGTCCCTAGTGGGATTGGGCCCTAGTTTCCCACAGTGATAATCAATCAGTGTTGCATCTATTTTTCTCTCCTTTCTGGCCTCATCTTTCTGCTTTATTGCTCCCATTCCTTATGATTGCTTCTAAAATAAACCACCTTCACCCTACTCCTTTTCTCAGGTTCTGCTTTTGGGGAAATCTGAATAAAATATCAGTGTTATGAAGTCTTATAGTTCTGAGTCTCAGCTCTGCAAGTTAGGTTAGGATATAGGCCAAATCGCTTCCTTTCTTTTGGCCTTAGAGGTGTCATTTGTAAAATGAGGAGGTTGAATTAGCTGCTTACTTGGTTCCTTCTAGCTCTGACTCTCATATGACACTGTATATTGTTTCAGAAACTGAACACTTAAAACATAAAACTAAAGTGATGAGGCTGGTCAATCTGAATAGTCAGACCCTTAAAACTTTTCCCTCTTTCTAGCCATCTTTTTCCTTTTTTTTTTGCGTAAATGTCCAGATGATCTGCCTCATCCTCCACCTTGATTGGTGTTTATAGATACAGACACAGAAAAACACCATAAATACCCAGCCCAAGCAAACTATATACGGTTATTTTTACAGGCAAGAAGCTCTCAAAAACCACTGACATTCAGAGCCTCATGTTTATGCAGGACAGAAAGATTGAGAGTGAAAACAAGTATAGGCTGAATATGATCAACTATCTGGATGACTAAATGCATCATAATAGGCTTAGTACTTTAGAGCTGAGGCCAAAAATACTTACTGCAAAATGGCTTCCATTTCATATTGATTTTATAAAATGAAACGTTACACCTGGGGATCCAGCTATAGATTTCAATCCACTTTTCCTTGTAATTTGAGACAAATTGAAATCTATGGTAATGAACATAATCAGGAAGGGAAAGTCTATTATTTTCTTCTTTTGGTAACTAGAAATGATCAATCTGATATTTTGTTGTTTTTTATTTTCATTTTTAACACAGTGGTGGCTTCCTGTGGGGCCTTAACACAGTGATTGCATTAATTCCTATGGGGGAGAAGAATAGAGAGAAGCAATGCTTGCTGTTTTAAAAGGAAGCAGGTCTGGAAGGGAGGATATTTTGCATACTGCTGTCAGGTGAGAGAGGTGGTCACCATGCTCACCAGTGGCTTCCTTCAGCAGGACTGGTCTTACACAAGAAGAGAGTAGGCAGCCACTAACAAATATCGTTTAAGGGGTTCACGCATGGCTCCTGTTTTTCAATATGCTGTCTCTTTACTCCTTGAGGTGTAAAATTTCTTTGAGGTCAGAACTTTCCTCTGAAATAAAAAAAATACTTTGATGGAAAATGCCTTTGTGAAGGTGTAATGAACAGAACTGAGTTGGGAGTTGGGAGACAGAATTCTTGCCTCTGTTCTATGTGTATATCATTAGCTCTGTGAACTCAGGTAAGTCCCTTAACCTTTCTGTGGCTTGGTCTCCACATCTGTAAAATAACTGGGTTCAGAAAAGGTTTCTATCATCCTTTGCAGCTCTACAATCTGGATTATTGATGGAAATTCATGCCAATTCACAAATGATAGGTGTTGTATTCTTTCTTAGAGTTAACTGGATGGGAGGAGAGCAGTAGACAAAAAGGAAGGTGAGTATCAAGCCTGGGAGAATCTGACAGTGGCCAGGGGACACAGAAAGGATGAACTGTGCTTCTTTCCAATTTTATCTCTCATATATATTACCACTCCATCTGCAGTATTGCATAAAATGACATGAAATACAGGAGGAGGCTTGCAGTCATCTATAACCAATAGTTTAATACTTTCATTGAAAGACAGACTTCGATTCTGATTCTGGTTCTGCCACTTATCAGTGACTACCGGAAATTACTTAATAGTTTTGAGCCTCCATTTACACATTTATAGAATGGGGATAATAATACCTCCATTATGGAGTTTGATCATATATCCTGAGAAGTGACAATTGGAAGAAAACGATGACTACGAAGAAAGGATTTATAAGGATTTACAAGCTGCTTTTTGCCTCTGGGTGACATTGTGTCTCTCTAGTACAGAAGATCATGAGCTCTGCTCTCTGCAAGATATTAACTTGAGAAATGGAATCATCAGGCATGCTAATACTTTGGCAATTTTACCAACAATTAAGCTACATTAGTACTGCTCAATGCTGCATCATTTCAAAGATAGCATCCAGTGCTAATATCGTTAGAATAAGCAACATTTTCCAAAAGTAGTGATGCATCATAGATCTTGTCAATGTCACTGAAAATGGGCTCATATCTAGGCACATGAAAAGTAAAAGCTTAGTTATGGATCATTGCTATGTAGTAAATGTAGGCTTTGTTCATACAGCAAACAGTCTGAAATAACTGAAACCATTATTTTGAAGAGAATAGTCTTAACTGAAATCTACATTTAGTATTAATGTTCATGATGTTGTCAGAAAAGCTTAATGATAAAGCTTCAACTATAGAGAAGAAGAAAACATCTCAGAATATATCTTCAGTTGACTATGAAAATTCATCATTCCATAATGTGTTCTTTATAACTTGGAGAGGACTTGATGCTTAAAAACTCCTTTTATAATTCTTGATATCTTATTTAAAAGCTCTTTAGATCCTTTAATACTTTTTTAGAAATCATGAATCCCAGTTTTTCTGGTGATATGTTACCTTAACTGATGACCCCCAAACCAAGTTGGAATTTCATCTTAACTCTGAGGATGACAGATTTTGATAACCTTGAAACTTCTTGAGCAGTTTTGATCTAATATGTGGACCCCTTAAATGGAAAATGCTGTGACTTTTCAACTCCAGCAATTATAGAATCAACAGAATGTATTCCTCCTTTTATTTCTGCACAACAGGAATAGTATTCAAATTTCCTGCAGCTCATTCCTGCAAGATGAGGGATTGAGAGGGTTTGTGTAGGAAAATATGCAAGTTTCCAGTAATTTTCCTTGCCTAGTTTATCCATTCATAAATACCTTCCAGTGAAACAATGCAATATGTACTTTGTAAGTATTACACGCTTCCTTATTAGAATTGGAAAAGAGAATCATAAAATACAACTGGCTGCCTCCTTCTTGGTAGTTATAGTGCATCTACTGGTGATACTACCAAGAAACATACATTAACCTCCCATCCAAAAGCTTTTTTTCTTTATGAGAAAAACAATACACACATCTTCCTCTTTTTTGTAACCCTGAATGCCGTGTACCTATGTGAAGAGGGGAAATCTGGACTCATTCAGGAGCTCACTGATGATGAGCATTCAAGGACCCACCTTGCAGCATCCATGCAAATTGAGAACATTGTTTCATAAGAAAACTCCCCAGCTCTTATTTAATTACCTTGGAATACTTTATTCTCAGAAACAACAGCACTATAATGAGTGTACCATCAGACACCAGATTTATTTCCTGAAACACAGGGGGTTTGAAATCTACAGTAAATAGGGAGTTTCTGTGAGCAGAGAATACAAACAGTGGAGAGAGCTTATTAATGTAGAACATGGTATTTGACCTCTTTTAATTGGTTAAAATTTCAAAATTGGCTAAAATTTCAAAAATAAGGCTGTGAGGAAGAAGAAACAGCATGGGTGGTGATGGAAGAAGTGACTGGATATCTAGAAACAACTTGAACTTTCTGCTCTGTAGCTTGTTGAATCCTTTGAAGATTCTTCTGCATTGTGGCTAGGTTGCTATACTGATTATGAGACAGATTCTGGTTATAAGCACATCGCAGGGTGATGGTCTTGGTACACGATACCATCTGTGTGTCATGAAGTTGTTATCAGGTAAGCCTTCCCTAGATAGACATCCCTGTTTTGACAAAATAAATTATTAAGAGATTAGTTTGTGTTTTATTTTGGCTGATGTGAAAGAATCAGAATGACAAAGAATGAGAAAGAAAAGATCAAACATGAAGAACGAGAATCACCGTACATGTGATAGTCTCAAATCTTGGCATCTTTTTTCCCAAAAGTAGCCAGATCATTTGTGTTTTTCGTATCAAGGGTATTTATCAAACTTAGAGTAGAAGCTGCTAAAATAATTTTTCTAGTTGCCTTTTGTGATTGTTACTGAGGAAGGGAAGGCAAAAGAGGGAGAGAGATGAGAAATTCCCTAAAACAGAAGTGGGGCAGAGAATGACATGATAGGTTCCAAGTGTATCAGAGACCAACACCATAAAGCTTGGCAGCATGCCAGAGAGTGGGATCTGGAAAGAGAATGGTGGTGTGTCCAGACTAGGATCCCTTGGTAAGCTGGTCAAAGGTGACTCATTTTTCTAGGCTCACCTCCCTGGGGTCAGCCCCTTGGCTTGGCCTGGTTTTTACACTAGAGTCTAAAGACATCTCCAGAGCATGACAAGGGAGGGGTGGAAATGTCCCTAAGGGTTGAGATTCAGCCTCCTACCAACTTGGCAGAACAGGGGCTTATATTAGACTTCTAGAGCTGCCAAAACAAAGTACCACAAACTGGGTGGCTTGAACAAGAGATATTTGTTCTTCCGTAGTTCTGGAGGCCAGAAGACAAAGGCATTAGCCAGGTTGATTACTTTGGAGGAATGTGGGGAAGAACTTGTTCCATGCCTCTTTCCTAGTTTTTGGTGATTTGTTCTTAATCTTTGACAATTTTTGGCTTGTAGCTGCATCACCCTGATTTCAGTCCTTAGCTTAATCAACTATGCACATAGGGATGCCACTTGCTGAGATGGGAAAGATTGTGGGAGGGACAGATCTATACAGGAAAAATCAACAGTCATATTTTTGCCAAGTTCAGACTGAAATGCATATAGACACATAGATGAGGATGTCAAGCTGAACAGAAAAGTTTGGGGCTAAATTAAGAGGTCAGGACTAGAGAGTACTTCTTATACGTATTATAATTTAAAACGGGTCTAGATGAGGATGAATGTAGAGTTGGAAGAATGTAGGGACAGAAAATGGCTAAAGGAAAGCTTGGTATATTCACACTTCAGTGATTAGAAACAGGAAAGAGAACTAGAAAAAGTGACTGAGGAGTAATGGGCAGTCAGATGGAGGGCAAATTGGGAGAAATCAAGAGAAGGGAATATTTTAAGGAGGGAGTGGACAACAATGACAAATACTCTCAAAAGAGATGCAGATAGAAATGATCATTTGAGTTAGAAATATGAAGACGTCCTGTTAAGAGTTGTTTCAGTGGAGAGGGAAGAAGTAGTGTGGTGGGAAAGACACCTGGTTGTAGAGGATTGAGGGAGAATAGAAGGAGAAGATGTAGAGACAGCCGCTTAGAGAGCAGAGAAACATGGATGTATAGAGGTAGATGGGGCTATACTGCAGTGACAAAAACCAACTCAAAGCATAAAACACAATTGGTTTGTTTCTTGATCATATTTCATGTCAGTAGCTAGAGGTCAGCTATGCCCTGCACCATGTGCCTTATGTCTGGACACAAGCTGACAGAGCTCCCCCAAGCTGGGACACATCCTTTTGTTGGAAGAGAGAAGAAGCAAGAGACAGAAGCATGCCATGCAATGTCTCATATCTTCAGCTTGCATTTGCCATATTACACATTTACATACATTCTATTGACCAAATCAAGTTACATGGCCAAGCCCACTGTCAATGGGTAGAAGAGTACACTTCTGTAAGACATTTCACTGCCTATGGTAATGTGTGCAAATGAAGAAATAGTGAATACTTGAAAACAATAATGCAGTCTATCCCCTGGCCCCGCAACCACCATATATATACACTTTTTTTCTTTTGGTGGGTGATATAGGCCATGTTTACATGCTGTTGGAAATAATGCAGTAGATCCACTAATTGTAGAAAAAAGCCTGTGGTAAGGTGAGGTTGCTTTCTTAGGGGTAAGAATACATATTATTAATATGAGGAAATGTATAGTGAGAGTACAGATACTGAAAGGTTGGTATGCTTGCTATAATTTATGTATTTATTTACTATAAATTCTGGGATACATGTGCAGATCGTGCAGGATTGTTACATAGGTGTACACATGCCATGGTGGTGTTTTGCTGCATTCATTGCCCTATAATCTACATTAGGTATTTCTCCTAATGCTATCCCTCCCCAATGCCCCCACCCCCTGCTATTCCTCCCCTATTCCCCTACCCACTAGACCCCAGTATGTGATGTTCCCCTCCCTGTGTCAATGTGTTCTCATTGTTCAATACCCACTTATGAGTGAAAACATGTGTTTAGTTTTCTGTTCTTGTGTCAGTTTGCTGAGAATGATGGTTTCCAGTTTCATCCATGTCTCTGCAAAGGATATGAACTCATCCTTTTTTATGGCTGCATAGTATTCCATGGTGTATATGTGCCACATTTTCTTTATTCAGTCTATCATTGATGGGCATTTGGGTTGGGATATTTTTTATATGATGACTTCTTGATTCTAAATTTTGGTTCTGTTTTTGCTTCCCAATAATGTCTAAGATCAAGGTACCTGGGCAGTATGTTTTCTGAAATGTGAATGTTTAGACATCTTTTGTTGCCTGTTGCCTTCAACAAAACAATTCATTGGGTCTAGAATTTTTAAAATCTCTAATGTCTAGCCATATTGCTCAATTGTTGTATAATAGTATTTTGGTTATAGAGGTGTTTAATACTAAAATCTCATTATCTCCAGGGTATACCCCCTACAGGTTATAGCAGCTCAGTGCCTACTTATTGTATGAGTGCATGCATGAACTCCATGCATTACATTTTTTCGACAGCTCTTTAATGGCTCATTCTTTAATATTTTTAATTAGATCATCTTTTTTTTTTAGCTTTGGGAGAGTAAAATGCAATTCCCTTTGATGAATACTAAGTATGAGAGGGAAAAAAAAGTGTTATAAGCATGTATTTTGAGAATGAAGTCCTGTAAAATATAGATAGATCAGGCACAGTGAAAAACTCCTACATGTAGGCTGTAGTCTCCTTTCTTGTCTGAGACAGTATGAAGAAAATCATGTATCTATTAGGGTAGTAAAGCAGCAAGGCTTTAAGGGTGAAAACTGGATCTTCCTTATAGTGTGTATATTAAGATCATCAATCTTAGTAGTAACTTCTACTGAATGAACAAATATAAAGGATTTCACCTACCTAGAGTTAAAAAATGAACTCATTTCCTTCTCATAAAATACCCTTTTCTTCATAGCAATGGTAAAATATGGTAACTCAAGTAATTATCATTGAAGGATGAGAACACCTACATAAAGTGTCTTTGCATAGATAGCTTCTTTGCTCTCTTCATTGAGCAAAGCCATTGGGATTGGAGAGATGGGTATGAATGCTCAAGTGTGTAGGCACTTCAATATGCAATGGCATTTTTCAGTACATTTTGAGCTATTGAGTTACCACTTGTCTCCTCCGAGGACCATGATTCTTAATTATAAGAAACCCATTTTGACAAAGATTGAGAATGGCGGAGACTTAAGTGGAAAGTTAGCTGTCAGAATATCATCTGTCCCCCATTTTTCTGAGTTCTGGAGAGTATTTGGGAACAAAATTCCAATTTCATAGCTATTGCTCTTTAATATATTAATTGGCAGTGATGGGAGGGGGGAAGTTGATGAAATTTCTGCCCAATAACTTTTAAATTATTCCTAAAACAAAAAAAAAAACTTGGTTCATTTTTGAAATTTTGGTATTATTTAACCAATAGGAAGCTCAGGTACCTCTGGGAGACAGTGAGCCTTCTCCTGTAGTTTGGCTATAGATAGACCCAAGTTTGAAAAATGATTCTGTCACTTACTATTTGACTGAAATGAGGAATGATTTTTTTTCTTTATGGAGGCTGGTTTTACTCAACTATACATAGGAATACTAGCGTTTGTCTTATTAACTCATCTATTTACTCTTTTAATAATCATTGAGTAGTTACTGTATTCTCATCCCTGGGTTGTGGATACTAAAAATGCGAATAATAATAGCTAACATTTGATGAGTATTAATCAAGTATAAGCCACTCTGAATACATCTCTTTTATTGTTCCCATCAGATTTGTGAGAAAAATGGATACCATTATGCCCATTTTACTGATAAGAAAGCTGCACTTAGAGTTTAAGTACCTTGTCCACGTTACATAAACTAGGAAGCCTGGAACCGAAATTCAAACCAAGACAGCCTTCAGTTGACAGTTTACTTTCTTAACCACTGTGCTATACTGCAAAGATACAATCATACACTCTCTGCTTGCTAGTATGGACACAGACAAGAAAGTAAGCAATTATAAATGGATGTGCAAAGTATCCAGGCATTGTAGGGGAACAAATATTTAGCTTCCTTGGAATCAACTTTGAGATCCAAGATCATAATGAATCTATAAAAGTTTTTTCTGATGTGTTTGATTTTGTGCTGATTTCAAAGTTGTTGGCATCAGAAACACAAGTACATACTGTAATTTTGGAAATGTCAATATTTGATGTCATTCCTGCTCTATAAAAATTTGTGATGTTATGGTGATATAGTACCAGAAATCTTACCAAATTTCTGCTACTAGGAAATACTTAGCTCAGACTACCATTTACATTAAGAAGATGATTGGACTATTTTAAAGATTCTGATTTTGTTACTGACTGATGCTATTAAGAATACAATTCATAGAAAGTATGCTAATAATATTTTCATTAATCAAGTGCATATTTTAATAAAAACCAAAACGTGATTTTTATGAGCACATTATAGGAGGATATGATGTGTGAACTGTAATATAAAGGCACCAATAAATCAGAATGAAGCAAATGAAAATAATTAATTTTTAATGACTTGAAGTTTGGGCCAGAAAAAAAGTGAAATTAGAATGTTTTGAATTAGTAACAGACTGCAAGCTTGAAGACCTGCATACAGTCCACCCTTTGTATGTACGGTGTGCTATTAACTCGAAAGCAAAAATGGCCTCTGTAAAACATCACGTTTTGTTAATTAGACAACTTTGAGCCTTTGAACATGAATCATTAACTGCTGATATTGCCCTAAGGACAAATATTTGTGATCTCCTGGGGCTGTGAGAAATAAAGAAGAGAAAACAATGAGGAAAAAAGTGCTTATTTCTCAGTTTTAGATTGTCCAATTATTTCAAGTAGAGAAATATCATTAATAGGTTCACTTAAAATAGAGTAAGTGGGAAAATAGGAAGATAGCATCCCTGTTTCAGGCATGGAATTTTATGACAATTACAAAAACCTAGCAATCTATCATTTTAATGGTGGCAGGAGAATAGTGCGTTGCAAGCTCCTCTATGTGAGGAAGATGTGACATGTACCAGTAACATCTCTATTACTGCAAAGTAGGGGACCCAACTTTCAAGCAAAGCCCATCAGCTATTATTAAGGACTTATGTGATGTTCCTGGCCATATGAGACTATATACTTGGCTTCATAGTTCACTGATCTTGAGCAGCCTGACTCTCATTTTGATTCAGATTTCCTTTGTTCCTTGGTTATTTGTTGATAGTGCCTTTCTCATTTGTTGTGTCACATTGAAAGGCGCTCCCTCCCCAAATATAGATTTACTCTTGCATGCTGATTTTGCCAGGGATGTGACAGATTTCTTGGGATCAATTGCAGGATTATCTCTTTGAAGCTCTGGTGTCAGGATCCACTGCACATGTAGTGAGGTAAGTGTTCTTCTTTATCTGCAAAACTACAAATTACCAGGACTAGCCTGCTTCACTCTGCTCTTATAGCTCTTTTGTAGCCTCTGTTCCTGGGAAACAAAAGGTGTAGAGGTAATAGGCAAAGACCAAAGTGTTCTCCATTCTGTTCACATCAAGAGACTTCAACACCTAGAGATTATAAGCAGTGGCCAAGGAGAAATGGAATGAGAAGGTAGTGTCAAGGAGAAAATGGCTCTGAAATACTTCATAAAATATAAAATGCTATATTTAAGGATTGTAGTTTTTATTATTTTTATTTATTGCTTTGACAATTTAAATTTCCTGGGCTCCTTCTGAAACTATGCAAAGGACCAGGCTCTATTTTTTCTTTCTAACACTTTTCTCTTCCCTGCCACTTTCTTTCCTCTTTGGTACTTCCCTTGCTATGCCCCTTACCCCTCCTCTAACAATGAGGTCCAGTAAGCAGTGAATGGATGGTCTGGGCAGATCTACCCCCTGCCTCTGTTCCATGCCCCCTGCCCCTTCAAACCATGAGGAAACTAATGGTGATGTTGTTGCCTGACATGTTTACATCATTTGTTGTTCAGAACCTTCCACTTGAGTCACAGCTAGTTTCTGCTCCAGCATCCTAGCCCTCTACGTGCCTCTCCCAGTGTCCTTTCCCTCATATCCAGCTTTTTCTGTGGCTTATTCCTTGTCTCCATTGGTAGGTACTTTCTTCTTTTCTTTTTGGTCTCTTTAGGTGCTCCATTTTAATAAAAATCATAGCTCTTTTGCCCTGCTTAGAGGCATTTTATCATAATCTTCAGACAATAAAAAAGAGAAACATTTCAAATGAAAGCCACAGGGACTGTGTGCCCAGATCATCTTTGTTGGATACATGCCAGTTTGCACAGCTAATGGTCTTCTTTGTGCATGGGTGGTTATTAGATGTTTAATGACCATTGCTCCATTAGAACTCTGGATGGCTTTAGATCTGGGTGAATAGTTTAAAATCTGGCTGCATTAGCTAATACCTCAATGTATGAGGACATATTTCTTTCTATTTCTAGGTGAGAACACAAGCAAGATTTAGTTTTTGATTTTTTGGGGGAATGAGATTTGGTAGGACAGTGGATCTGTTCTGCCAATAATTCTTATTGAACAACTGCTAGATAAGGATATTGTAAGCACCTGGGTATTTAGAATGAAGGGTGATACAAATAGAAAGAAATATTGTTTATAATTTTATTTATGGAAGAAACACATAATTCCTTGATCAGAGATTTTGGCATTCTGTTTTCTTCTGTTTCCCTGGGACCTAGGAAAAGACTTGGCCCATAAGGGACACTCAGTAAGTGTCCTAGCCAACTACATAGTGAGTGAATGAATGAATAAATGAATGAAAAATGTAAACACAGGAAGAGAAATACACTGCAAGCAGAAGGTAGGTACTCAAACACTGCTAATGAAACCATTAGTCAAGGAAAGCCATCAGTTCAGCAGCAGTATCGCTGGTAGAAAAGCAAGTATTGCTTTGTTTTTGTGACCTCTCTGTGCCTCAGTTTCTTCATCTATAAAAATAAAGGGTCTGAATTAGATCAATATTTTTAAAACTTTAGGTTAGTACATGATAATCACCTTGTTGAAGAGTAGGTTTGGGAATCCACTCCCAGATAATTTGATCTCGTGGTTCTGGGGTAGAGGTTAGGAGCCTACATTTTTCAAAAGCCATGTTCAGTTACATCCATAGATTGATGACCAGTCTTTGAGTTACCTGACCTTGGGTCAAGTTCAAAAAGTTTTGGTTGGAGTGAGGCTATTCATGTGTACTGAAGAAGGCCTTCCCTGCTCAAAGAACTGCTTTTCTCAAAAAAAGGTGAGTATGGCAAGCACTATGACTGACCTACCCAGTTCAGTATTACCCAACGTGGCTCTCACATGCTCATGTGGTAAAGATGGCCTTGCTCAAGGCACCATGATTCTTCTGATGGAGCTGAAGCCACAATAAGGTTTGGCTGCTCCCTGTTCTGATGAGGCACTTCTGCTTTCCAAATGCCATGCTGTATGCTGATGGAACTAACAGATTCCATAGTAGCCTTTGCTGATATTATTGCTGAAAAACTGGTACCTGTTTTTTCTTCACTTTGTACCTTCCTGAATTCTTTTCAGTTGAGCTGATGGAAGGTGACACTCCTGACTTGAGCTCAAGTAGATATGCCTTCAGTAAAATGACATTTATTTTCCTTTCTTTCATTTTTAAAATAATTTTTACAGTTCTATAGTGAGAAAAAACTGAATGAGCCCAGGTAATCTTGTTAAATACCTCTCTTTTCTGGGTGAACTGGAATTTTTAATAAAATTCTGATAAACCTCTCCAATCAGCTCGACATTCCTCCCATCTCTTCCTTAGGTGAGTCTTATTTCCTGGTTGGTGAAGAGTATCTGTAACATCCCATAAGTGCCTCTTTCTTAACAGGGCCTTGTGAAACATCTGTTATTGTTCATTGGCTCCAGTTGCAAATATTGTAGTAAGAGTTCATTTCCAATATATGTTTTGGGAACTGGGGTGATGCTGTGCATGGCACATAGTAGATACCCATAAATGCTGTCAGAGGAACAGATCAATAGTGCCTGAGTTGGGGGTGTTAAGTCCTGACTGCTATTTATGAGTTCTGCCTCTGCCTTCTTAGGCAATCATTCAGCCTTTCTGAACTTCAGTTTCCTAATCTATAGATGAGTTCAGATTAGGTGGCCTCTTTCTGCTTAAAAAAAAAAAAGTTGTAATTCTGATACAGCTCTAAGCAGAAAAGATACCCTGGATAGTTGTGGTTGTATATTGAATATTTGCCTTACCTCTCAGGATACTTTCTGCAGCGGATTCAAAAAAGTAGAATCCAAAACTGAAATGACCTAAAGGACATTTATTCTCTTACATAACAGGAAGATGAGAGGTAGCACAGGCTTTGTATTTCAGTGATTCAGCAGCTCAACAATGTCACAGGAACCCAGGAGCTTTCGTCTATCTGCTCTGTGATCTTCCCAATCAGCTTCCTCCTTTTGCTGGTTCTCTTGGAGACTTTATGTAAACTGAAGCGTCATGCTTTTCACATCCAATGTGTGAGAGAGGAAAAATCTCCTAGCCAGCTACACAATCTAGTTCCTTCTCTTCAGTCTGTTTGGGCCGAGCAAAGACCCATGCCCCTCCTTCGACCAACTGAGTCCCCAGAGGATTGAATAGGGTGATTAAATTGGACTGATCATGTGAGATGGAATAGACATGAGTCTACTCATTCAATGTCTACTTAGGTTTCTTCATCATTTCTGCAATTGCTCTTCAGGTGCCAACCGTATGTCTGGTGTTTATTATTAACTATTAGGTGTTTGGTCTTGCAATGGTGAATAGAAGGCAAAATCTATTTTAATGCCTTTATATATCTACTAGTAGGTATTAGGCTTGCTCTTGTAACTGTGACACACCAAGAACCCGGTTTCAGCTTGGTTACTATACTGAAGACACTTTTGATATATTTCAATTAATTTATTCTCTTCTCAATATTTTTAAATTGACAAATACAAATTTTATATACCATGTACAACATCAATCCACTCTTGGCATCTATATTTGTCAGGGTTCCCTTAGAGGGACAGAACTAATAGGATATATATAAAAGGGAGTTTATTAGGTATTAATTTACATGATCACAAGGTCCCACAATAGGCTGTCTGCAAGTTAAGGACTAAAGAGAGCCAGTCTGAGTCCCAAGACTGAAGAACTTGGAGTCCGATATTTGAGGGCAGGAAGCATCCAGCATGGGAGAAAGATGTAGGCTGGAAGGCTAGGCCCATCATCGTTTCAACGTTTTTCTGGTGGCTGATAGTGCCCACCTGATTAAGGGTGGGTCTACCTTCCCTAGCCCACTGACTCAAATGTTAATCTCCTTTGGCAATACCCTCACAGATAAACCCAGGATCAATATTGGATCCTTCAATCAAATCAAGTTGACAATCAGTATTAACCATTACTGTATCATACAGAAAATCCAGATCCAAGCATACTTCTTGCTCTCTAGGAATTCAGAATTTCATAGAAGAAGCAAGAAAGAAATACCCGAAAAGGTAAATTAGAATACAAGGAGAGTACATGTGAAGTGCCAAAGGACCCATAACAATATATAACCAACTACTAGACACCTACTGTGTACGAGGCATTCTGTTACATGTGTTGTATATGTGATTATATTTAATTCTTGCAGCAAACCTACTAGGTAGATGGTGATATCTCCACTTGACAGAGGAGAAAACTTAGGCTCACAAAGATTAAGTTCCATGCCCCAGGTAATGCAGAGCTGGGATTTGAACCCAGAGCTCTGTTTCCAAAGCCTGTGTTAATTTTGCTACATCATGCTTTGGCTGGTATGTAAAAGAAGGACCAGAAACTTCCAACCAATTAAGTATTTTTTATCAACTGATTTTGGGGTGTTGGGCTAAAAGGGGATGCAATTAAGAGGAGTTAGGTTCACAGAACAGAAAAAGGTGATTGTCACAGATTGGGTTCTCAAGAAGCAGATGCTAAAATGAAGTTTGAGATGTAAGACATTTATTGGGTTTCAACACCTGCAAAGGGGAACAGCAAGCAAAACTGGACAGAGGAAGATGTTAAACTGTGATGCAGGCCCAAGAGAGCCATTTCCAGCCTGGCAGGGAGTGCTGCTGTGAGCACTGCCCTGCTTAGTGTCTGCCACAGGCTGAATGGCAAGATCTGTGTAGCCCCACTTTGCTCAGCCACTGGATACAAATTACCCCGGTAAGGGCACAACCTCTGTGAGCCGGCTCTCAGCAGCTAAGGTGGTCCTGCAGAGGCTGACAGCTGGAGGCTGCCTGCTGGCGATACTCCCTGCAGCAGGAAAGCAAGGCCTTCCTTGAAGGGGGCCTGGACCAAGCCTTTCTATGTCTACCACAGTGATGCCAGGGGCAAATTCTGCCTGTATTCCCATTCTACCCATATTCTAGTTTGTGTCCAGCGGGTGTCACTAAAAGTGGTGAGTGGTGACCTATTTGAGTGAGATGGATAGGGGCCTGGGAATAAGAAGCCCACAGTGTCATTTCCATGCTTGCCAAAATGCTTAGAGAAGGACATATTTCAGTCTGGCCTCATTTTTTTCAAACTAGGGTCTCATTTACTTTCCAAGAAGCAATTTTGAAAATGGGCCATGGTGTATCAAAAGACAGGAGCCATGCTTTTTATCATAGCAGTGAGGCTGGGGCCAAATCAGGTCACCCGAGTTCATTGTCTTTTCAAAGCTGATGGATTTCTAAGATTGGGCTCTGCTGTGGTAATCATCAGATCACAGAAAGCTTCTTGAGGTCAAAAGTTTACTCCTCTCATTTGGGGATCCTGGCTGACTCACTGACTCATCTGCAGAGGCCTAGGTTTCTAAAGGACCTGGAGATCTTTTCTGTCCGACACTGCTTGCTTGAATTTGCATGTGATAATTAAGAGATACTACAAAATCTAAACCACACTAATCTGGCCATGAAACAAGGTTGGAAGAGAAGTGTAGATTCTCCTTTCCGCTCAGATATCATACATAATAACATTCCATGTTGCCTTGCAATGGCCAGACAGGTCTGGAGTAGTTTTTCCTGGCTCTCTAAGATGCTAGGATAACTGAGTGCCCAGCATACCCCGTGCAGGTTAGTAGGAATATTTGCAAGCAGGCAGTGTGCACTTATGAAAGAATCCTCCCAAAGAGGCATTGGGGTTGCTAATGGAAGCTATTTTTCCTTTTCTCCTTTCCTGCCCAGAATGTGCTGCCTTTCTCCTTCTTAGGCTCTGTATTAGTTTGTTTTTCATGCTGCTGATAAAGACATACCCAAGATTGAAAAGAAAAAGAGGTTTAATTGGACTTACAGTTCCACATGGCTGGGGAGGCCTCAGCATCATGGTGGGAGGTGAAAGGCCCTTTTAAATGATGGCAGCGGAGAAAATGAGAGAGAAACAAAAGCAAAAACCCTTGATAAATCCATCAGATCTCATGAGACTTACTCACTATCAGGAGAATAGCATGGGAAAGACCCAGCCCCATGATTCAATTACCTTCCCTGATTCAGTTACCTCCCACTGAGTCCCTCCCACAATACGTGGGAATTCTGGGAGGTACAATTTAAGTTGAGATTTGGGTAGGGCCACAGCCAAACCATATCAGGCTCCATCAGGTTCCCAGCTTTGCTAGGTGGGTATGAATGGCCTTGATACACCAAAGCTGAGCTCTCAAGCATCAAGCCACACACAACCTCAGCCAGGAGAACAGGGGAGCTGGCTTTTGGCAGGGTTCCACATGGACTCTATTGGAGAGAGAGTCGGTAGGGCTGTCATTAGGTACCTCTTAACGGTTTTCTTAAATGTGCTGACTTAAATTTATTTAGTTCTAGGGGTTCTCTGAGCAGTCATAATTATATTTCAAATAGCGATTTCTATAAATTAGAAATGCCATTTTTCTTCAGCTCAAGAATTTCAATGAACCAATTATTCAAAACAAAATTTAATCAAATGCATTTTTTTCCTTTGCAAGTATGTGTTTCCTGGGCCTGCAAAGAAACACGATGTTGCCATTGGATTGGCTGAACAGAGCTGATAGATGGGGCTGTCAGAATTTATTGCTAATTTCTCTGTTAAGCCTTGCAAGGACTTGACACAGAACTGGTGCCTTACATAAAAATATTTAATGTCTGGCCTTGAGTTTAAACTTCAGTTTTCCCAAGTGTTGGTAAACACATGGCTTTGCTCTGCTTTTGCAGTTACCATCAACTTTGTTGATTTCCTTTGATAGAAGACAGTGTACAGTTGTGGCAGTTGTTTTAGTGCATTCTCTCTTTCTTTTTTTTTTTTTATTTTTTTAAAATTTTGACGTGGAGTTTCACTCTTGTTGCCCAGGCTGGAGTGCAATGGTGTGATCTCAGCTCACTACAACCTCTAGCTCCCAGGTTCAAGTGATTTTCCGGCCTCAGCCTCACGAGTAGCTGGGATTACAGGCATGCACCACCCTGCCTGGCTAATTTTGTATTTTTAGTAGAGACAGGGTTTCTCCATGTTGGTCAGGCTGTTCTCAAACTCCCAACCTCAGGTGATCCACCTGCTTTAGCTTTCAAAGTATTGGGATTACAGGCGTCAGCCACCACACCTAGCCAGTGCAATTCTCTCTTTGTTCTCATTGTGCCCCATGTGCTATAACTTGTGTGTATGTGTGTGTATATGTGAGTGTGCACTCATGCACACGGGTGTTTCAAGTAACTACCTCTGACTGTGGCATCTACAACCTATTTTATTGGGGAAGGGTGTAAATTCTGGCCAAGGAAAAAGGACTGCAGAAGGTTACCAGAGTAACAGAGTATGGGAAATATTATCAATACTTTTGTTGTATTTAGAGACCAAAAATGTACTGAGAGCATAAAATCAGCCCAAGATTCCCTAGGCTGAATCCTGGCATCACTGTTTACTAGTTGTGTGGCCTGGTGAGTGACTTTTTATCTTCAGTTTTCCCTCTGTAAAATTGGGTAATGATAACACCTTCCCTCCCTGACTTGTTGTGGAAATATGATCCATGTGAAGTGGTTGCTCACTGCCTGGTTAGAAACTGCTCACTTCATGCTGGCTATTGTTACCATCAATTCAAGGTTAGAATGTGCTATTGAATGATTGCTTCACAGAATTCATGGACAAAGGTAACCCCATATAACAGATACAAGGCTGAAGGACCAATAAATGATTATCTTTCCACCTCACACAAACATTCATTGAGGTTGACATATGTATAACCTCAGCCTCTCCAAAAACTAAATAATAAAGGAGCAAGGCCTTGCTTTTGAGGATTCCCTAATCAAGATATGTTAGACTTCAAGATATCTGAGATATTTTTCAGCATAAAGGGCTGTGATTTAAAACCTCTCTACCTTCAAATTTGGTGATTGTTATCTTCTAATATCCCCAGGGAACTCTGGGATAGATCTAATAGTGAAGCATTCAATTTCACCTTTCAAGTCTATATATGGAAGATTTTGGAAATACAGCCAGAACCCATTTTCCAACTCCACCTCATGCCATCAAGACTTATTCTGGCCCAGTGTCAAGGAGCTGAACTGAAAGGGAGGATTTCCCCACACATTATGGCTGACTCCTCAACAACATGAAAGGATTTGTGTTCTAGGATGGGTATCTATCATGGATAATCATTCTAATAGCTGACATTTATTGGGCACTTGCTATGTGCCAAGCATTGTGATGAGAACTTTATATGCGTGCCACATTTAACCGTTAAACTCACTTTATGATATAGGTATTATTAGAATCTTTATTTTACCTGAGAGGAAATTGAAGCTAAGTGAGTTAAAGTAAGTGTCAGAGTTGGAACCTCACCCCAGATTGCCAAACCCCAAAGCTCTTTCTGGTACCGGCCTGGTGGCATGGACAGTTCTTTCCTGGCTCTTTTTCACCTTCCTCATCTATAAAGTGAGGGTGCTAGGCTCTGTCTCTAAGTTACAACATTCTGTGACTTAAGATGCGTTGAATGCTTTCTGTCAATTTTGGTAGAATTCACAGTCATATAAATCATCTCCCTAATTCCTCCTTCTCTCCTTTGACTTGCTTTCAAATGACCTGAGGATGGATTGCATTCTCAGGTATACATGCAGTATACCTGCTTTTTATTTTCTTCATTTTTACATGTGAACTCACCCGAATGGATCACTTATACTCTTTGGACTTTGCTGGTTTCTGTGTCTGATTCTGGTCCTGAGTGGCACCCATTCTTGCCTACAGTGATGTCTGGGAGCAGCTCTCTGGGGACATTTGACAGTCATGGCGGAAGCAAGGTAAAAGTTGTGTTCAGTAGAATGTTTTCAGTCAGGTTAGCACTGAGGCTTGAGGAAAACAGGTAATAGCTGACCCTCTATTAAACAGAAGCATTTGAAAATATGGGAATTCTTGAGAGTGCCTGATAGTAAATGTGTGGTATAATTTTATTCAGGTTTAGCCTATCACCCCTTCAGGTTTGATTATTAATGAGGAGGCTATTAACCCTGGAAAGCAATAAAGCATTCCCTGCTCTCTGATAAATGACATGTGAAATCAAATGATGTGTAAAGACACAGCAAAGAGAAAAGGAAGGTGAACTAGAAAAATTTAAAATCCTGTTCATGTTCATGGAAATGTTTAGGAAAAGCTTTTTTAAACAGGTCGTGGTGGCTCACACCTTTAATCCTAGCACTTTGGGAGGCCAAGGCAGGTGGATCACTTGAGATTAGGAGTTCAAGACCAGCCTGGCCAACACAGCAAAACCCTATCTCTGCTAAAAATACAAAAACTGACTGGGCATGGTGGCACATGCCTTTAATCCCAGCTACTTGGGAGGCACGAGAAACAGTTGAACCAGGGAGGCAGCGGTTGCACCACTGCACTCCATCCTACGCAACAGGGTGAAACTCTGTCTAAAAAAAAAAAAAAAAAAAAAAAAAAAGAAAAAGAAAAGGCTTGTTAATTTCTCAGAGATTTTGGTCCCTTCCTTAGAGGAATGCATAATATAAATATAAACTTACCTGATGACTATGTTTCTGCTTCCCTAAGACAGGAGAACTGGTTAGAATGGTTGGTCACTATTTAACATGGAGCATTCCTGTTGGGAACAGTTCTCAGTCCAGGTAACCCTAGGGATTATTTCCTAGCATGTAGGACACCAGTTCAACCACGTGTGGCTAATTTGACCTGATCTAGTCTAGTGGAAAATGCATGCCAAACCTCTGAGTAAGCATCTTCTTGTAATAGTTTTCTCAAAAGATAGAAGTGTAACATACAGGAACTTTGAGGTTTTGTGACCATTTGATACACTTACCTTGTCGGAAAGGGAGAAGCAAGGAAGAAGCCAGTGTTGACTCCATCCCTTATTCCCCACCTTAGAGCAGACACACCATTCCTGGGAAATGGTAATGGTAGGGTGTGAAGTTGCTCCATTTTACCCAACTTATTCAGGACACCAGATGAATGAGTATTTGTCCTTTTCTAGTCCTAGGCTACTGGGATTTCTTTTCAAGTAGCAATGCTAACAAGTGAAACAGATGAAAGAATATGAATTACAATTACCTTATTTCTGCCTACAATGACTTTACCAGTATCACTGAGAGAAACGACAGGTCTACAGGATCTAGAAATCCACTTAATGGTAAAATATCAAGTTAAGTATTTTGTATATAACTAAATTATTCTCCTTCCTTACTTTTTAAATCTCCCAAAATCCTCCCTAGACTTTTTCTCGTGATGGGGATACTGGATCACTGTGACTCCATTTCTAATTACTGCTTGCTTTATTTGCATGTGGTTTTTCTTATTTTAATTCTACGACAAGCAGGAATGAAGTATCCAGAGTGAAGCATTTAGCAAACAACAAATTTTCACTTGTTCAGCTTCATATTCTGTTCTTGGTTCCTCCTTATTCTTTTAGTCAAAAGAACGCAAACCATCCCAAAGTTACTTTGATTTCTCCCACTGTATTATTTCCCTATTTCACCATGATTGCTGACCTGAATTTATTTAACTGAATTTATTTACTCTTCTTATTTCTACTAACCAACCTTGATATTGTTCCCTCTTTGTATATAATTATTTCCCTTCTATTTATAATACTGCCCATTTGATATGTAACGTTTTACAAAAGAAACAAAACTTTTCCTGGAATTGACTTCAAAAATAAGGCTTCAATGTGGACTCTTCTCTGGGGGTTGAGTAGTATAGTTGACGAACAACTGATAATGAGTTTTACAGCAAAATGAACACAGTTTAAGTTTTATCAACACCCAATATTCCTGGGCAGCGAGTTGAGGAGTCATGTGTTATTAGATTCCCATGAGTGGAAATATGAGAATTCTACTTTTCACCTTGCTTTTCTTTGTCTTACATTTCCTGCCTGTGATAAATTTGTCCCAATATTTGTCCTTTGGTTGTTGTTGAGGATCATTTCTCATGATGGGAAATGTCAAGTCAAATAGTGTGACAGGACTTGCTGAATGATTGAGTCAACTCATCCACTAATGGTATTGTCAACTATGGCTGTTGAATTAATGAGGACAATTAAAACTCATTTTTCAGGGGTCAAGAGAAGCTCACTTTTGTGATTTCATGTCAGATGATTAATGATGATCTTTTTCTTTTCTTTTCTTTTTTTTTTTTTTTGAGATGAAGTCTCATTCTGTCACCCAGGCTGGAGTGCAGTGGCATGATCTCAGCTCACTGCAACCTCTGCCACCTGGGTTCAAGCAATTCTCCTGCCTCAGCCTCCCAAGTAGCTGGAATTAGAGGTGTCTGCCACCATGACTGGCTAATTTTTGTAGTTTTTAGTATAGACAGAGTTTCACTATCTTGGCCAGGCTAGTTTTGAACTCCTGACCTCGTGATCCACTGCCTTGGCCTCCCAAAGTGCTGGGATTACAGGCGTGAGCCACTATGCCTGGCCTGATGACCATTTTTCCACCCTTCATTTTGACATTTTTGTTACTGAAAAACACCCACAACAGAACACCATTTAAGATCAGTGACCAGTGTCAGAATGGAAGAGACCCTGTTCAGATTTGAGAAGCAGAACCTTAGAAGAAACTGAGTGTTAAACGATTTGTGTTAGAATCCTAGCTGTGTGATTAGCTGTGTAACCTTGGAAATATCATCAAACTTCTAAAAAGTTACCTTCTTTTTATTTTTTACTTGTAAAGCTTAGGTAATACTTTTACTTTATTTTTTATCAAATAACATGATAAATATGAAAGTTTGCAATCTATAAGTCACACTGCAGATTTATTATATTTACAATTTCCTTATTTTTTACTTAAAATTTGTTTGGAAAACATACTATTTTTTGAACGTTCCTTAAATTAGTGATTGCTATGTTGGGTCTTCCTTTGGCAGGGCTACATATTAGTTCCTTCTCACACTGCTATAAAGACATACCTGAGAATGAGTAATTTATAAAGGAAGGAGGTTTAATTAACTCACAGTTCAACATGGCTGGGGGGCCTCAGGAAACTTACAATCATGGTGCAAGGTGAGAGAGAAGCAAAGGAATGTTTTACATGGCAGCAAGTGAGAGAGAGAGTGTGTATGTGTGTGAAGCAAAGGAGGAAGAGCTCCTTATAAAAATTATCATATCTCAGGAGGACTCACTCAGTGAGAACACCATGGGGAAACAACCCCTGTAATGTAATCAACCTTCCACTGGGTCACTCCCTAGACACATGTGGATTATGGGAATTACAATTCAAGATGAGATTTGGGTCAGGGCACAGCCAAGCCATATTAGGCTGTTAAGGGCTATTTCACAGGCAATGTGACACTTACCAACAAAGGCAAGAAAACTATTATTTGAACAAAAAGATTAATTGTATGTCAGGAATTTGACTAGAATGCCGAATAAATGTACATCTACTTAAATAATATGGCTGTATTATTATCTCTTGCTACATAACAAATTACCGCCAAACTTAGCAGCTTAAACAATGCATACTTAGTATCTCACAGCTTCTCTGAGTCTGGAATTCTGCTTAGTTAGGTGGTTCTGACCCAGTGTCTCTCATGAAGTTGTAGTCACAATATCAGCTTGGGTTACAGTCATCTAAAGACTTGAGAGTGGCTGTCGATAGGAGCCCTCACTGGCTGTTACCTAGAGGGCTCAGTTTTTTACCGTATGGGCCTCACCATAGGGTTGCTTGAATGTCTTCACAAAATGGCAGCTGGCTTCTGCCAGAGTGAGTGATCCAAGAGAGAAGGAGGAAACCACAGTGCATTTTATGACCCAGGCTCTGAAATCACACACTGCCACTTCTAGTAGGGTTGCCAGATATGACACAAAATATCTAGCTAAATTTGAATTTCAGATAAACAATAAATAATTATTTTTAGTATAAGCATGTCCCATGCCTGGCTCACCTGCAGTATTCTTGATTTCCAACTGTAGCTTTTCTCTCTTTTAGCTATCAATGGTGCTAAAATCTGAGTTCAAAATGCAGAGAATTTCATATATTTAAAATTAAATAAAATACAGAGAAAGAGGCAGAGAAAACACCCAGTCAACCACAAGTGTAAGTAATATTTTCCAAATGACTATAATTCTTAAAGGACAGTGCTATTATCAGATATTCTCTGTCCTGACCCCTGAATTCTATGTATAGTATAACTTCCCTCCATCAGGGAAAAATACAGAGCGCCTTTAAGTTCAGAAGCACAGGAGAATGAATATAATGTTCTTTAGGACCACTTCAGCGTGTGTATATATAAAATTTACATTTTCAGACTTTGTACACATCTGATAGTTAAATGTCAGACAATGTAAAGAGAGTAAGAAAAGTTAAGGTGTGGACATCATTACTGCCTGAAGAAAAAAACAATTCTTTTTGAACAACATATTGGGATGATGTGCATTTCTTCCTAATTATTCAATATGAACAATTTTCGTTGATCACAGAAATGAAGTCAAGATGGAGGCAGTATGACATAGTAGCTAGGAATATAGCCTCTGTGGGTCCCATTCTGGCTCTAGGACTTTAGACAAGTTTACCTCACAAGGGCTTGATTTCCTTATCCGTAAAATGGAACTAATAATAGTACGTCTCAAAAAGTTTTCTTAGAGTCGAATGAATTTTCTATATAGTAAGAGTTCAAAAACTGTTGGCAATAATTACTTAGGAGTGACTGAAATATAGAAATGAGTAAGAATTGTTCCCAATGAAGGAAAAGTCTGTCTTTGAATAGTTAATCAAAAAGAACCAGTGGTTTCTACATGTTTAGGTTTTACGTGCTTGGTCAACATGACTTGTTCAAGACTGATGTGCTGATTGGTAGGGTAGAAAGGCTTGCGACCTTCAATTGCTGAGTTTCCCCCCAAATAGCAGCAACTGCTTTGTTTTCCTTCAGTTCCTTTGCTCAAAGACTCAAAGACATTCCTGTTTTGCTCACACATCATCTTACTCCTCTTGGCTGCCACCGATTGCAGTTAGTGGGAAAGTTTTCTGAAATAAATGAGAGCTCTTTCTCCTCTTCTGTCATTTATTTTCCAGATCTTTCCTAAATTATCCTTCAAATGCTACTTCTTCATTTTTCACCCACTTTCCCATCAAGGTTAGTGTTGATAATTAGCATACCCCCACATCCTGCCACTCGTTTGCCGCTTACCCTAGCATCATCCTGTGGAAGGTGGTCTGTATTTCCACAAGAGCAACTCCGAGACTCCTTGAAAGGGGCCCTGAAGTGAAATGCAAAATAAATATCACTGGTGCACTATAGAAGAGATTCTTGCTTTTTGTAAGAAAGAGAACTAATGACTGATAAGTTCTCATTCTCTGCAAGGACTCCATGAATATTATGGGAGATTTGTCGTAATTCACTATCATCTTATTTTATGATTATTGGCTCCCTCTGGCGAGTTTCTTAATTTTTCTTCCTTACTAACAAGAATGATAATTTGGGGTATGTGAATGAAATAAAAATTCACAAATAGCTCCAAGACCACTGAGAAAATAGTTTGATGAGAATTTTTTATTTTTCCTTTTTCTTCTCTCCTTCGTCTTTTATCATTGTACTATTTATTTAAAGCTGTTAGAGTTCATTGACTCTAAGGTACATTTTCTCCCTCACTGTTTTACTTCTCTCCAGTAGGGCTATGTCTCATTGTTTGATGGTGTTTTCCAATTAATTGACAGGATTTTTTTCTTTTGCAGAAGCACATGCGACAATGGTGCATCTTATAACGGATGACTTCTTAGAAGCAACAAAATAGGGCATTGTCCACACTTTGTGCTGTATCTGTTGCATACATTTTCTAATTTAACCCTCACAATAATCTAATGGTTAATTAACCAGTACATTTACTCTTAACAAACATTTATCAAGCTAATACAATTAATAATAATAGTTAACATCTACTGAGCAGGCACTATGTAAGTCCTTTACCTATACTCCCTCCACTTAGCACTTAGATGACCCTGGAAGGTAGATATTGATGTTATTTGCATGTTATAGGCCAGCAGAGGAGGTACTCAGGCATTGAAAAGCTTACCAAAGTTAGAGAGTTACTAGCAGGCAAGGCAAGATTCAAGACTGAGTTGTTCTGACCTTAAAACATGTGCTATTACCACTGCCCTACATTGTGTCAAATTATTGTAATTAACATTGGTGAAGTACTTTGCCATTTATAATGGCTTTCACAAACATCTAATTTAATCCTAGCCTAATAACAAGACAATGCAATTTCTTTTATATATTCTACTTTTAAAGATATAAGACACTGTTAAAAACATTCTTAAAAACCTTCTTTAAAAGATATTAGCAAACCAAAGAAACACCAAGGAAAACTGAAAAGCTGGGACTGTTTCAATTTATTAGGACAAAGAAGAGAAAAGCTGAATCAGAGTTCATGCTAATTAGTATCCAAAGGATAATTGTCTACTTTATTATGGAAAATCAAGCTATTGCACCATATGAGCCTTTGTTATGAGATCTAACTTTGTGTTTCTAACTAATTAAGGAAAATGCCATCTTATATGAACTGGATTCTTAAAACAATGGGTAATAATAATTTGTAAAATGGATCATTGGAGTTGGTAAATATGATAAATGAATTCCGGCCAGTGACTCTTCTGTATAGCTTCAACTTCACAGAGAATGACCTGAAAATTCACATTATTAATGTATTTGGGTTAAATCTATTGTCTTTTTATTCTAGTGATTTATGGCCAACAACAAAATACCCTAAAAGAGGCCTATGTGTGAATCTATAGGATCTGAAGAGATCTATAGTTAGATTCACATTGCCCCCAAAGAATTCTAAACATTTAATCTATTAAATAATCTAGAAGTGGGTGGCTGGCAAGATGGCCAAATAGGAACAGCTCCAGTCTGCAGCTCCCAACAATATCAATGCAGAAAGTGGTCGATATCTGCATTTCTGACTCAGGAACCCAGCTCATCTCACTGAGACTGGTTAGACAATGGGTGAAGCCCAGAGAGGGCGAGCTGAAGCAGGGTGGGGTGTTGCTTAACCCAGAAAGTACAAGGGGTTAGGGAACTCCTGCCCTTAGCTAAGGGAAGCCATGAAGGACTGTGCTGTGAGGAACAGTGCACTCTGATCCAGACACTATGCTTTTCCCATGGTTTTCACAACCCAGAGATTCCCTGAGGTGCCTATGCCACCAGGGTTTAGGTTTCAAGCACAAACCTGGGTGGCCATTTGGGCAGACACCGAGTTAGCTGCAGGAGTTTTTTTCATACCCCGGTGGTACCTGGAACACCAGTGAGATGGAACTGTTCACTACCCTGGAAAGGGGGTTGAAGCCAGGGAGCCAAGTAGTCTAGCTCAGCAGATCCCACCCTCATGGACCCAGCAGGTTAAGATCTACTGGCTTGAAACTCTCTCTGCCAGCACAGCAGTCTGAATTTGACTTGGGAGGCTCTAGCTTGTGGGGGGAGGGGCGTTTGCCATTACTGAGGCTGGAGTAGGAAGTTTTCCCCTCACAGTGTAAACAAAGCAACCAGAATGTTCAAACTGGATGGAGCCCATCGCGGCTCAGCAAAACCTCTGTAGTCAGAGTGCCTCACTAGATTCCTCCTCTCTGGGCAGGGCATCTCTGAAAGAAAGGCAGCAGCCCCAGTCAGGGGCTTATAGATCACCCTCCCATCTCCCTGGGACAGACCATCTGTGGCAAAGGGTCGGCTGTGGGCACAGCTTCGGCAGACTTAAATGCTCCTGCTGGCTGACTCTGAAGACAACAGCAGATCTCCCAGCACAGTGCTCAAGCTCTAATAAGGGACAGACTGCCTCCTCAAGTGGGTCCCTGACCCCCGTGCCTCCTGACTGGGAGATACCTCCCAGCAGGGGTTGACAGATACCTCCTAGAGGAGAGCTCTGGCTGGCATCTGGCAGGGGCCCCTCTGGAACAAAGCTTCCAGAGGAAGGAACAGGCAGCAATCTTTGCTGTTCTGCAGCCTCTGCTGATGATACCCAGCCAAATAGGGTCTCAAGTGGACCTCCAGAAAACTCCAGCAGACCTGCAGCAGAGGGGACTATCAGAAGGAAAACTCACAAACGGAAAGAAATAGCATCAATATCAACCAAAAAAAAGTCCACACAGAAACCCCATCTGAAAGTCACCAACATCAAAGACCAAAGGTAGATAAATCCACAAAGATGAGGAAAAACCAGTGCAAAAAGTCTGAAAATTCCAAAAACCAGAATGCCTCTTCTCCTCCAAAGGATCACAACTCCTCACTAGCAAGGAAACAAAATTGGACAGAGAGTGAGTTTGATGAATTGACAGAAGTAGGCTTCAGAAGGTGGGTAATAACAGACTCCTCTGAGCTAAAGGAGCATGCTCTAACCCAATGCAAGGAAGCTAGAACCTTGCAAAAAGGTTAGAGGAATTGCTAACTAGAATAACTAGTTTAGAGAAGAACATAAATGACCTGATGGAGCTGAAAAACACAGGATGAGAACTTCATGAAGAATACACAAGTATCAGTAGCCGAATTGATCAGGTGGAAGAAAGGATATCAGAGATTGAAGATCAACTTAATGAAATAAAGTGTGAAGATGAGAATAGAGAAAAAAGAAAAAGAATGAGCAAAGCCTCCAAAAAATATAGAACTGTGTGAAAAGACCAAATCTACATTTGATTGGTGTACCTTTTGACTAAAAGGCAGGCATTCAGGGCTAAGCATAATCCACCTCTTGCATAAAACATGGGATACCTTGGAGAAGGATGCCTCATGTTCAGAATGGTAATATTTCTAGCCCTTTGTCAAATCTGATAGCACATTCCACCTCACCACACCCCTCCACTTGTCAGAAAGTGATGGAGAATGGAACCAAGTTGGAAAACACTCTTCAGGATATTATCCAGAACTTCCCCAACCTAGGAAGACAGGACAACATTCAAATTCAGGAAATACAGAGAACACTACAAAGATACTCCTCAAGAAGAACAACCCTATGACATATAATTGTCAGATTCACCAAGGCTGAAAAGAAGGAAAAAAATGTTAAGGGCAGCCAGAGAGAAAGGTTGGGTTACCCACAAAGGGAAGCCCATTAGACTAACAGCAGATCTCTCTGCAGAAACCCTACAAGCCAGAAGAGAGTGGGGGCCAGTATGCAACATTTTTAAAAGAATTTTCAACCCAGAATTTCATATCCAGCCAAACTAAGCTCATTAAGCAAAGGAGAAGTAAAAGTCCTTTACAGACAAGCAAAGGCTGAGAGATATTGTCACCACCAGGCCTGCCTTACAAGAGATCTTGAAGGAAGCAGCAAATATGGAAAGGAAAACTGGTATCAGCCACTGTAAAAAACATGCCAAATTGTAAAGACCATTGACATTCATTGATGCAATGAAGAAATTGCATCAACTAATGGGCAAAATAACCACCTGGCATCATAATGAAAAGAACAAATTCACACATAACAATTAAAACACACAGACTGGCAAATTGGGTAGAGTCAAGACCCATTTGTGTGCTGCATTCAGGAGACCCATCTCACATGCAGATTCACACATAGGTTCAAAATAAAGGGATGGAGAAATATTTACCAAGAAAATGGAAAGAACAAAAAAGCAGCAGTTGCAGTCCTAGTCTGATAAAACAGATTTTAAACCAACAAAGATCAAAAAAGGCAAAGAAGGGCATTACATAATGGTAAACGGATCAATGCAACAGGAAGAGGATATGAACAGACACTTTTCAAAAGGAGACATTTATGCAGCCAACAAACATGTGAAAAAAAGCTCATCATCACTTGTCATTAAAGAAATGCAAATCAAAGCCACCATGAGATATCATCTCATGCCAGTTAGAATGGTGATTATTAAAAAGTCAGGAAAAAACACATGCAGGAGAGGATGTGGAGAAATAGGAACACTTTTTGACAAGTGGAGTGGGGGGTCACTTTCTGACTGGTGGAGGGGGACAGTGATGTGGAATGCAATACCAGTTTTGATATCAGTTGGTGGGAGTATAAATTAGTTCAACCATTGTGGAAGACAGTGTGGTGATTCCTTGAGGATCCAGAAATAGAAATACCATTTGACCCAGCAATCCCATTATTGGGTATATACTCAAAGAATTATAAATCATTCTACTATGAAGACACATGCACAAGTATGTTTATTGCAGCACTCGTCACAATAGCAGAGACTTGGAGCCAACCCAAATGCCCATCAATGATAGACTGGATAAAGAAAATGTGGCACATATACACCATGGAATACTATGCAACCATAAAAAATGGATGAGTCCATGTCCTTTGCAGGGACATGGATAAAGCTGGAAACCATCATTCTTGGCAAACTAACACAGGAACAGAAAACCAAACACTCCAGGTTCTTACTCGTAAGTGGGAGTGAGCAATGAGAACACATGGACACAGGGAGAGGAATATCACACACTGGAGCCTGTCAGGGGTTGTGGGCTAGGGGAGGGATAGCATTAGGAGAAATACCTAATGTAGATGATAGGTTAATGGGTGCAGCAAACCACCACGGCACGTGTAAACCTATGTAACAAACCTGCACATTCTGCACATGTATCCCAGACTTGAAGTATAATTTAAAAAAATAATAATCTAGAAGTATCATAAAGGGAGAGAATTGTATAATTTTAGAGATAGGAGGAGTCTCAGGAGGTTGAGTGTTTCCCACTTACATAGGTAGAATATGAGCTCTCTTAAACTGCCATCAGTATTTCACTTCAGTTTTTCTTTGCTAGGCATCTTCTTTAATAACAATAGGTATCTGACCGGGTTTGCTGGTTTTGAAATTCTTATTTTCTGCAACAACCGCCTTTCTAATCCTCTTCTGACAAGTGGAGGGGGCAGTGATGTGGAATGTGATATCAGTTTTGACAAAGGCCTAGAAATATTACCATTCTGAACACCAGGCATCCTTTTCCAAGGTATCCCATGTTTTATGCAAGAGATGGATTATGCTTGGCCCTGAATGCCTGCCTTTTAGTCAAAGATCTCCAGGGTGAATGAAGCACCTACCAACTGGTTGAAGGATTAGTAACCAAGGAGAAGAAAAAAAATCTTATTTTTATCCAATCCCAAACTTTTCCTCCTTCCTATCCTTCTATGGAGCAAAACTCTCACCATAAAAAAGCCTTTATAACCAAAGAGACAGGCAAGAATTTTTTAAATTTCAATATGTAATTAAAATCCCTTATAAAATATTTGTCTTACTTTAAAAATATACCCAACATTATTTGCCATGGAATTTTAATAGATTTAGAACTGGAATATACCTTAGAGATCATCCATTCCAATTCTTTTATTTTGCAAATAAAAGATTTTGTAACTGGAGTGATTAAATGCCTTATTCAACAACATATAGCTATTTGTGGCAGCTGTAAATCTAGAACTTGGTGTCTTTGTTTGCGCTCTTGTAACAAAATACCACAGATTAATTTATAAAGAGTAGAAATTTATTTTTCACACTTGTAGAGGCCAAGAAGTCCAAAATCAAGGCTCTGATATATGGTGAGAGCTGCTGTCTACTTCCAAGATGGCGCCTTGAATGCTGCTCCCTCATATGGCACAAGGGGAAAGATCAAAAAGTAAGAAAACTCCCTCCATCAAGCCCTTTTATAACAGCATTAATCTATTTATGAAGGCAGAGCCCTCATGATCTAAAAGACCACATCTTCAAACACAATTGCACTGAGGATTAAATTTCCAACACATGAGTTTCGAGGGACACATTCAGACCGTAGCACCTTGATTACTGACTCCCAGCTTGACTCTCCCTTTCAAAAAAATTTTCAATTAGTATTAGAAACATCTTACAAGTAAGAACAATTTCCATAAAACTCTTTTCTTGGGAACACTGGCAAAAGATCCTGACTAGGTTGCAAAAGAGATTGGTCTTTAAGACAAGGTTTCAGAAATGACCTTTGAGGGCATTTTCCATATTTCTGATTAGTGGGTGCAATAACCTTTAGCTAAAGAAAAGGGCACCCAAAAGAGCAGAGCAATAATAGAGGAATTACTTTGGCAATTACTTTTACAAGTCCACCTTTGAAAACAGGTGGAGAAATCAGTGATGGAAAGAGCCAGCATCACAACCTATGATAAGAACAGAAATGTCAGTATCAATCATCTAGGGGATTTCTTTGTCTTCTCTGGGTGGTAGCAAAAAAACAAAAAAAAAAAACAAGAAAAAAAACCAGTATGTTTTTTCCAGTTTAGTGAAAGATATTTTCTATGCAGCTAGATGTTATTAAACCCAAAGAATTACTTGATACCTTTTAATTAATATAAGCCATAGGCTTGTCACCTCTAAAGTGAAAGTAATGTAACCTAACCAGCTTACCTCATGTGATAAACATAAATTTAATAAATGATAAGACTAAGAAAACCATTGTGGTTTTGAGTAAAATAGCTGAACACTGTTGGGACTTCCTCTTAATGAGAGTAGCCTTTAGATACATTTCTTTAGATTATTTTATTTAAGTGCTGACTCCTGCTTCCCAGTTCTCCATAAGATATGGAAGAAGACAGAGAGTATCTTGCTTAAGATGAGAAAAAGCTTCGGGTCATTTTTATTTAACCTATACAGCTTAGGATAATTGAGAGAGGGAAATTACAAGATGTACTCAAGGGTATACTTTCAACATTTCCCACAACACAGGCTTGGTTTTGCCCATGGTGGGCATGTCAATCATAAACAAAGCCCATCCTAGCATGGCAGAACACAGATTGGACCAGTTAAACCCTTTATTTGAGCAAGTTACATTTGCTTTAGCTTCTTTTATCTCTCCAAAGAATGCAGTGAGGAAAAATTATCTTTTCTCTGACATTAGCTTTTCTAGATTCCCAAATCCCTCTTTTTCTATTTTTTTCCAGAATTAAGAATTTTTGGCTTTTGGTGACATGGAATGTCAGCAGTTAACAGAAAAAAAAAAAAAAAAAAGACCTTCCTGACTCTGCCATCCATCAATTAATACTCCCACTTGATAGTTTTCTTGCAAGGCCTCTTCCCTGTTTCCTCCTTGGAGGAAAAAAGTAGTGTTTTTTATCCATAGTGTACCCATTAGGGATATCCCGAGAATGAATGGAACCATCACATGTTGAGATAATTCTCTGAACAAAGATGTCTTAGAATCTGATACCATTCAGAGTTTTAATAGAGTCCCAGGCTATCCCAGGGATTTTTGAAGATATGAAGGTTTTACTCAGTTCTATCACTGACTCAGCTGTAGGGCCAGGTGAATACCGCCTCTTGGGTCTGTGCCAAGCCTTCTCTTCTCCAAAGTAGTCACCATCATCTTTGACATCTTAACCAAAGCTCCTAACCAATTCCTGACCTCCAATTTAGAATAGGACTCTACCTGGACAGATGATTTAACAAACCACGTAAAATAAAAATATTTATAGCTATATAGAGCCTTTTTATATATAAAAGTACTTCATTCATCAACAGGAAATTAGGCCAAGATTTTGAGGAATATGCTTTCCCAAAACCTGAAGTAATCTTCATAAACAAGCCATCTTAAGGCATCAACGTAGCTCTGCCACTTGACTTAAAATGTCTGTGTTACAGTTTTCTTCTCTGGGTAGAGGGCCAGAAATGTTTTGAGAACAATGAAGCCACCACTGGATTCAGATAATTTCCTGGACAAAAATAAAAATGCCCTCTGAACCCAAAATAACATTAGTTATTCTATGGACTTTGTGAGTTGCTGTGCAGCATTTATGCACATGCATTTTTATCTCTGTTTTCTTGGGCACTCCTTCTTCAAATGTACTTGTTTTCACTTTTTTCTGTTAATACCCCTTGACAACATTTAAATTCTTGATTTCATGCTGAGGCTTTGAGACACTGAGAAGGAGCTATGTGTCTTGGTATAAATGGAGGTTCCAGTTCAATTTAAGAATTTCTGAAATTGCCTTAAGCTGTAATCAGAGCAAAGGAACAAGTGTCAGAGTATTTCTGTCTGTAATGGAAATAACCAGAGAAATGCAAAATATTTTTCTCTAGTCCATTCTAACCAATTCTATTTTAGATTCCAAGGCAACTGTCAATTTGATACCTGGGGTCCTTTAAGCAGAAGTTTTGACTTGCAGTGAATTTAACAGGCTGCAGGCTATTCAATGACTGTTTTATTTATAACAGCTCCCTCTCCTTTTTGTTTGAAAAATTAAAAATGGAAATTACATAGTCAAAAATTCCTGATTTATTTAGATTCCTCCTTAACCTCACTCATGCAACCCACTGGGAGAAAGAGTGCTTTTAGAAGAATGTCTTAATTTTGGTTTCTCTGGAAGCAAACTCTGAGAAAAGGAATTGAGTACAGGTAGTTGATTTGGAAGGTGATCCCAGGAAACAGCAGTCTGGATGTGGGGAAGAGAAAAAAGGGAGCCAATAAAGCCTGTGTGATCAAACAAATTACCACTGTGGGTAACTGGAGCTTATTCCTGCTGGAGAACTCTGGGAACTAGTGTAGAACACACCTCCGTACTCTCTCCCTGGAGGAGTGAGTGAGCTGGGGTATTTATAAAGCACTCCCAAACCACCAGATTTTGGTTGAGAAATGCTGGTGGGGATGTTGTGCAACTTACAATAGGTCCTTGTTTATATCACTTAAGTCCTTTGAATTTGATTTTCTTAAGAACGAAGCAGAAACGAATATTGCTTCACAAGATTGTGGTAAGAATTCCATGCACTAGCGTGTTAAAGGGCTTTGTAAATTACTAAATTGCTAGACAAATGTTATTTATTATTAATACAGATGAATGACACATGCTCTATACTGCCAAGGAGCTTGAAGTCTTAGGGAGTTAAGACATAAACATAAATAAATACGGCAGTTCTCCCTTGTCCTTGGTTTCACCTTCCACATTTTTATTTACTGAAGGTCTATCACAGTCTGAAAATATTAAATGGAAAATTTCAGAAATAAACAATTCATAAGCTTTAAATTGTGCAGTGTTCTGAGTAGCATGATGAAGTCTCACACCATCCACTCCATCTTGCCCAGATCATGAATCCTCCCTTTGTCCAGTGTATCCACGCTATAGCTGCCACACACCTGCTAGTCACTTAGTGGCCATCTCAGTGGTCAGATCGACTGTCACGGTATTGCAATGCTTGTGTTCAAGTAGCCTTTATTGTCCCAAATTGTTCTATTTTATTATTAATTATTATGGTAAATCTTTTACTGTGCCTAATTTATAAATTAAACTTTATCATAAGTATGTATATACAGGGAAAGAAAGCATAGTATATATAGGGTTTGGTCCCATCCCTAGTTTCAGGCATCTACTGGGAGTCTTGGAATGTATTCCCCATGGATAAATGGTGACTACCGCAACTATCAAAGATAATATGTAAACCATGCCACTGGAGAGGAACGAATTTCTCTGTTAGTACAATGGATTAGAAACCTAGGCTTTGAAGTTCCAACCTTTGCTCTGCTAGTTATTAGTTTTGTGAACTTGGGCAATTTATTTGCTCCCTATGAGTCTCAGTTTTCGCATCTACACAATGGGAATCCCAGAACTGTTCATGAAGTTGGTATACATGTTAAATTAGACAATACAGGTAAAGTGCTTAGTACTTACTAAATAGTGGTATTATCACTATTATTATTATTTCTGCTGATACTCCTGCATGGGACTCAGAGGAAGGAGAGATCACAACTAGTTTGAAATGTGAAAGGGTCTAGGAAGTGTCCTGACGTGAGGTAGTGAATATGGAAGTCTTTCATTAACTGTACTTTCTATCATCAATTTCATGTTATGATTAATCATAAATAAGGCTACATGACTTGAGCATTATAGTCTGTGGAATTATGGAGACAGATAAATTGGAAATGCATTTTAATTATGAGAAATGGAACATGGAAATGAGAAAAGACTGACGTGTCTCAGGCACGTTTTGCAAAGAGTGAGCAGAGCGGTGGGTACAAGGAGAAGGAGGAAGAACTAAGTGGGAGATGGCATCAGAACAGGGAAGATCTTGGGGACAAGGTAAAGATCTGGAGAACCAATTTACATTTTGAAGAGATGAATGACTTGGAGTCATTGCTCTCACTGGTTTGCATGCATGAGCATTCATCCACTCATGTGTGGTGTCTTCAGGCCTGAATCCAGAGCCACCATTGTATTGCCTGGCTTGATTTCCTTCTCCTTCCTCTGTCCTGCGAGCTCCTCTTCCTACTCTCCTACTTTTCTTCTTGCCAGTCTTTGCTAATGCTGAACTCCTCACCTGGAGTCCCTTTTCCCAGTCCCTTTTCCCATGTGATCTGCTAAGGCAGATCTCTACCATCCACTTGATCCATTTCCCAACGAGAGTAAGGTCTTTCAATGCAGAGAATGTATTTTCTATTTTAATATTCCACACAATTTTGAATTCACAGAGAGTTCTTGGCAAATATTTGGCTGCTGAGACCAGTGGCTATATCTTCCCTGGGGTCTCACCTTGTGTTTGCTTGGTTGATTGTGTCTTTCTCGAATGCACCTGGTCATAGTCAGTGGAGTAAAATAACAAGCTTGTCTCGAAGAAGGTGGTGATGTTAACACTACATGGCTCTGCGACATGGGATCCATGAAGCTCCAGGTAGCAATCTGGGAAAAAGATCGATTTTTTTTCTGTGATATTTTGGATATAATTGTTTTGTATGCTATTAAATTTCGCCTTGACTTACTACTAGCTTTGAACCAGAAGCTTTGAATCAAGAGATCCCATTTTAGTTCCAGATTGGCCATGAATTAGCTGTGTGCATTTGGACCAGTGTTCTCCTCTCTTTACTAGTAATGGCTGTCATTTACTTGACTGAGTGCTAGGTACTCTGGTAAGTGCTATACATTCATTATTTCAGTCTTCACATCACCTCGGTGAGGTGAGTCCCACAACTCATCCTATTTTAGATGAATAGAATCAGGCTCCAGTCAGTAAAGTAACTTGCTCAGAGACACAGAACTAGTTAAGTGATAGAATCAGAACTCAAAACCCAGGTTATCTGATTCCAAAACCTATGAGTTTAACTACTATGGTTTACTGCCTCAGTTTCTTCAAGACTGCATTTTCAGTCTTACATAAAGAGATGGGATTGAGATCTTTAGGATAATTTCTAAGTTTATGACTGTACTCTAGGATCTCATGTTACTTCAGGTATGAAACAGAGATCTGTAACTTATAACTCTGCCATCATCCAGCTTCTAGCTGAGGATACTCCCTGAGGAAAGTCTCTCACTTCACTTTGCAGGGTGCGCGTGGTGGGGTGGCTGACCTCTGCTCCTCCTACAACCTCCAGGGCTGCTGTGGGACCCAGAGCCAGGCTGATCAGCTTGTTGTATCCTTGGGCCACAGTGCTTGGTTCAGATTTGACCATGTGATTTGTTTCAGGCCAGTAGTAATGAGGCTCAGGACTTTTGTTCTGACTTTGGTGGAAAACAAGTATTCATTTGCATTGAAATTGAATCTGGGAAGATGTAGACTCAGAACTCCTAGCAGCCAGCCACATTGCTGTTTGTGGATCCTGGAAATAAACCAACACAGAACAGAGGAGAACCCAAAGAGGGAAGGACTGAGTCTTAGAGACATTGTGAGATCCCCTGAATCCAGCCCTGTCTTTGGTCAGGTCTAAGGCTGATCTTTGCAGATAATTGAACCAGTGTGTTCCTTTTGCAGAGTTCAGTTTTCTGTTTCTAAGCACCAAAGATAAGAGGAAATCATGATTCTTTTCTTCTTTTTGGCACAAACCTACCAAAATCTGATTGAACAAGCAGTTTCTTCAGGATCACGCCCAGCCAGAGTGCATCAGGCCTGGAATCACCTCTAATTATTGTAGGAAATACATTATTACAGTGGATGGAAAGGTACCTAATTTATCATGGGATAAAATATCTGTTAAGTGGTATGATGAAACTTTATGACTCCCTTCTGCCAAGAGGCTTCATGATCATTTGCTTGTCTGCAGAAGACGTTAATTGCTAATTGTCAATGAGCATTTCAGGAAAGTGAGCTGCTGCCTGTGATGCCTGTTCGCTTTCAGTGGCAACTCGTTTCTGTCTTCTTCATTTCTTGTAATTACATTTGAACTTTGAAACCCAAAATCATTTTGATTGAGGTAATATAACTTGATTGAATGAATTATATCTGTATTTTTATATTAGTCATTAAATTTCATTGAATCATAGAATGTTAGGGTCAAAAGAGATCTTTAGAGAATAGATTTTCCAACCTCTCTAATTTAGTAGATGAGGGAGATGGCAGCCAGATGTTGACACTGAGTCACAGGGTAATGAGAGCTGTCAGGAACTAGAATCAGGATTTCCTGATGAAGCCAGGGTGATTTTCACTATACTATACCATCTCTCTCGACCCTGTCCTCATGTATTACATGAATATAAACTATAAAAAGCCCAAGAGACATGCTGAGTAAGTGTAGTCTGCCAGATACTAATTTACCTCTCTGATAGTTCCCCCTCCCCAATTCTTTTTCCCACCACTTCTGTTCTTTCTGGTGTCAGGCTAAGGGGGCTGAAATGTCTCCTGGGTAGCTGATGCAATCAGGAAACCCACCGATAAGTTAATGCAAAGTAAGCATTAAACCTTAGGCATTTGTCCCCACAGTTTGTGATGAGTTGTAAGGAACTGGTGATGAGTTGTGGTGCCTGGAAAAGAAAAAATTTGTCTTTGTGATATAAGAAGATTGGTTTTCTAATTACAAATGGTTTTTGAGTTTTCATTACAGTAGGGTTGATCCATTCTCTGCCTGGCAATACTGTTAGAACTTCAATTTATGTTACTACCCTTGAAAATAAGAAGATCCTAATTATTAATTATATTCTGTAATTTATTTTTCTTTCTGTCTTATGTTTGTTTTTGTTTTTTTGAGACAGGTTCTCACTCAATCACCCAGGCTGGAGAGCAGTGGCGTGATCATAGCTTACTGCAGCCTCAGCCTTCTGGGCTCAAGCGATTCTCCAACTTCAGCCTCCCAAGTAGCCGACACCACAGGTATTTTTCTTTTTCCAAAGTTACTTTGTGTACCAAGATTTCATCTATTTCAGTGAGAAAGAAGATTATATTTATTTTGGGATCACTGAGTCCATTGTAGACTAAAGCCACTTAGCAACGCTGCAGCAATGCTGTCTTAATTCATCATTAAGGGTCTCCCTCCTCAAAATTTAATTAGCACACTGCTGTCAGTAATTTCTCAAAATAAGAAATTAGAGAAGAATCAGAAGGAAAACCAATAGGAAACTTGGATTTCCTATTGGATTTATAAGGACACGTTTAAAGATGGCTTTCACTTTAGTGACAGTAAATAACTGAAAGTCCCAACAACCATCCCTGAGGTTGGTTAACCAAGGGCACAGACTGTCACTCAGACTCTCAGAGTGAAGAGGGACAGCTGCAGAAATTACCCTTTGAAAATGCACGTGTATAAGTGATGGCCCTTTTCTGTTGTCTCTGAAAATTTACATTGCAATTCATTCATCGGTACAGTGTCAAAGACAAATTTTAGGCTCCCTGAAATTTTGAGCTTTTGATAGACAGGTTTAACAATAAAAAGTGAGAGTGTCAGTTCAGAATTAGAAACATAACTTAGCAATTTATAAAGTAAAGTTAAATTTTGACAGTAAAAAAATCGCATCACAAATATCTGTTTAATTATTGATTCTTCCTAGAAGTATTAAGGTCATAAGAAGAGAAATGGTAACTTTGGAAGATATCAAAATGAGGCCCAGTGTAACTTTCCCTAAAGTAAAATGAGTGGGAGGTGATCGTATATTTTTGTTAAACAATTAAGCAAGTGATAATATTGATCCTGATAAATTGGATTTTTAAACAAAGGTGATAATCTTAGGACCCAGTTCTATTTTATGGAAGATCTATTGAGAGCTTAGTGAATGTCTTTCAGAAAATGTTAAATCCCCGTAAAAAATTCTGTCAAGCCAATAGGAAAACTCCCCACTCTCTGCTGGCAGTAAAGCATATTTTATGGACTTGAAATGTTAAAGGTGAATGGACGAGTTTACTGCCGATTTAGTGTCCTGTCTCTGCCGAGTTCTAAAGCTTCATGTAGTAAAGAAAGGAAAGGCCTTTTAATAGGAACTGCCCCCTTGGAGCCGTGGATGGGGGCTGAATAAGGGCAAGGGACTGAGCAGGAGTGGCCGTTTAACACAGGTGGCAGGTGTTACGAAGACAGCTATGTTAACAGCACAGAAATGCCCTCCAGAGCCTTTTCACAAAACCACTACCATAAAACAAACACCACCACCACAAAAACCAGCCAGGACAGTGAAAAAATGGAGAATCCCCAGATGGTAGGACCCCAATCACGTCTGACAGGTGGGCACAATGCCAACCCTTCCTGAGGACCCTCCCAGCCTCCAGGGCTCCTCGGGGTCCACAATCCCGCAAGAGTATGGCACTCCTAGAGTTGGTTTTTTTCTGTTGTCTGTGCCATTATGTTGACCCATGTTTGAAGATGAAATAATTAATGCAATCTTCAACAAATCCTTATCGGATACCTATTCATTGGCATCCTATGGTTCTTAAAAAAATATCCAAATATGGATTAACATAACTACATTTTCCCACTGATACAGTGGTAGCTTGTAGGCCTCTAATCCAACAAGTTAATTACATTCCAAGTAGTTAAAACTCTTCACTTTGAATATTAAATAATTAATGCAAATCTTAACAAATACTGAGTGAACACCTATTGGGTGGCAGATTTTATTGCCTCACACCCAAGAAAGACTTCTTATTTATTGAGCAAAAATGACATTAAATGAATAAGAAGAATATAGTCACTGTCATTTGGGAGTTTACAGTCTAGTGAGGAGGCAGGCAATAAGCAAGTACACAAACAGATAATTTATAATTTAAATTGTTGTAAGTACTAAGAAGGAAACAAACAGGGCTCAACATTAGAGGACCCATTACGAAAAAGAAGAAAGCTAAGGTCAAGAGATGGACCATGACTTGTCCAAGACCAGCCAAGAAGTTAGTGGTGGAAAGGAGATTTTAGAATCTATAAGTAATTCCTGAACTCTGACTATGTATCAAGTACTGTTCTAGGCACTGGTGGTGTAGCAGCAAAAGTAACACAGACTAAAATCTTTGCCTCTATGGATCTTTAATTTTAGTTTGGAGATATAGATCACAAATAAATGAGCAAATAAAAACATATAGTATGCTTATATTTTTAATTTGTATGGAGAAATTAAGCAAAGCAGGGAAAGCAGATGAAGAGTGCCAGGTCGCGGTGACTTGATCCATTAAGTACTTTGATCGGGAAAGCCTCACTATTAAAGTGACATGTAAGCAGATACCTGAAAGAAGTCAGGAAATGAGTCATGCAGGTATCTCAAGAAAGAGCACACTAGACCTGCTTTGTCTAATATGATATGCACTAGCAACTTGTGGCCGTTTACATTTAAAGTAAATAAAACACATGCAACTAAAGACTCAGTTCCTCAGTTGCACTGGCCATATTTCAGGTGCCCAATAGCCACAGGTGTCTGGTAGCTACTGTACCTAAAACAGATCTAGAGCAGATCTAGAACAGCACAAATCTAGAACATTTCCATCATGACAGAATTCTACTGGACAGACAGAGGAACTAGTCAGTGCACAAAGACTTTCAGAGGAAAGAGGGTGTGTAGTGTTTGAACAATGGCACGAAGACTGGCACAGCAGGAGTAGAGAACTGACTGAGAGAATAGGAGGGCGCGAGGTCTCAGAGGTAGCTGGCAATGATAGGAGCATAACTGGGCCTCAAAGATAGTTGTAAGAATGTGAGCTTTCACTCTGGATGAGGTGGGTTTTGAGCCAGGGAATTACATGCTTATTCTTACCTTTAAGGGGATCGCTCTAGCCTAGGATCAAGGGCAGGAGCAAGGAGACCAGTTAGGGGTCTCTTGCAGTCAAGCAGACAAGAGATGATAATGAATTGATCCCAACCAATCAGAGTCTGGATATTTTAAGGCAGAGCCAAGAGAATTTGCCAACATTTCAAGTGAGAGGTTATGGTGGCATGGATTGGGTTTGTGTCATTGGAGTGAAAGTGTTGGATTCTGATTTTGTGCCAAAGGTAGAGCCAACAGGATTTGCCAGTAGAACAAATGAATGGTATGAGGGGAACAGAGGAGGCCAGGATGAGTCCAAGATTTGGGACTCAGAATAAATGAAGGTGGAGTTGCTCTTAACAGATATGGGAAATTTTGGGGTAGAGTACGTTTGGAGGAAAAATTATGAGTTCAGTTTCAAACATGTTAACCTTAAGAGACCTATCAGAAGTCAGGGTAGAGAGGCATATTAAAGACTGGAACTCAGGAGAGACGTGTGAACTGGAGGTAGAAATTTCAACCATGAATGTGCAGATGGTAATCAAAGCCCTCAGACTGGAGTGCGTGTGGATGGAGGTATGATGGGGTAGTCCACAGTGAAGAGTTTGGAGAGATAAGGAGAAACCAGCAAAAGGGCCGAGAAAGACGGGTCTGTAAGGCAGGAGGAAAATCAAGAGGGTGTGGAGTTCCAGAAGCCACAGGAAGAAACTGTTTCCAGGAGAGGGAATGATCAACTGTGTCAAATGCCACTCACCCTTAAGTAAGATGGGGACTTTAAAGCAATCATTTGATTTAGCAGCATGGAAGCCATTGGTGTCTTTGTCAAGACCAGTTTCAGGGAAGTGGACTCAAAAGAGATTGGGAGGGGATAAACTAGAGAGTTTTGCTCTAAAGGGCAGTTGAGAAATGAGGTGGTAGCTAGAGGGAAAAGTGGGTCAAGATTGTTTTGTTTTGTTGAGATGGAAGACATTACAGCGCACTTGAATGCTGACGAGGATAATTTAGTAGAAAGGGAAAATTTAATTATGCATGAAAGAGAGGGAACAATTGCTAGGGAAATATCCTAAAGTAGGCAAGAGGGGATGGAATGTACTGCACAATTGTGGGGAATGAATTTAGGTAGAAGCAAGGACAGTGAGTCCAGGAAACAAACAGGAATAGAAGGAGGGAAGGCAGGGCATATGGACATAAATGCAAGTGCGAGAGTAGATGCAGTTATGAGAACATACAGAATTTTTCTTCTGATTGTGTCTATTTTCTTGGTGAAATTAGGAACAAGGGCATTCATTAGCTGGGAGTGAGGGAATGGGAGGAGTTGGAATGTTAGGGAAAACAGAAAGCATGAAATACTTCTCTTAGGAAAGTGGGAGAGACAATGGACTGGGGGATGCAGTGGGATTACTGGGTACTGCTATAACCCTTTTGAGGTTCATGGTCATTAACTTAAAGGCAGAGCATTTCTAATGGTTGTGGTTTTCTTCCCCCTGCCATTTCAGCTACACAGGTATGAATTCAGGATTTACCTCGGGTAGGGTTTGGTTGGAGAGTGTAAAAACGACAAGGGGCAAAGAAGTGGGGGTTGTATGCTGATCAAGGAATGAAACACCTGGCATGGAAGATGGGTAATAAGGAAGTTAGGACATAGGAGGTTTAAAGGACAGGAAAATGGCTTTAGCACTAGTGGACTGCTTGTCCTGGTTGGGAATGAAGAATTATACGAGGTGATGGATCTGCTTTCCAGAATGGAATATCTGAAATTGAGAGTATGGAGGGTTCCTAATAGGAATGATGAGGTCCAGAAAATAACTGTGGTTTAAGTGGCTGAGATTGCGTGTGAGACAAAGTCATTGGAAGGCAGGAAGGAAGTCAAAGAATTAAGATACTATGCAACTGGAAGGATTATGTACATCAATATTAAAGTCATCAAGAATGATGACAGGAGTAGTATTGGAGAAAGCAGCAGTAATTCAGGACCTTAGATCTCCAAGAATAATGGTGAATGACAGGGATCTGTAAAAGCCTGTAACAAGAACTAGTAGTAAGGGGTAAGGCCAGATCTTGGGGTGTTTATAGAGGAGGGAAGAAGAAAGATCTTTAAGTAGAATGAAGCATAGGATGCCTCAGAACCCTATTTTTTTCTTAAATGCCTTTATCTTCACTTAACTACCATAAATACCTTTTCTCTGCTGGGTCAGGGGAAAGGGCTGGGTTGGCATGAGACAAGAGTTGGCACTGCCCATGATTTTTGTCAGTTGAGAACAAATTGTGTGCTTATAATATTCCTGGGTTTCAAGGTTGTGAAGACACACGATTGCAGAGATGCCAGAGGGAACATGGCCCATTGGTGAAAGTTCTCAGTTCTAGAATCAGAAAACTTATATCCAGCCTACCTTTCTCCACTTACTATATGACATTGGGCTCACTACCTGGGTAATGGGATCAATCATACCCTAAACCTCAGCATCACACAATATACCCTGCATGTGTACTCCCTGAATCTAAAATAAAAGTTGTAACAACAACAACAAAAAAAACCTGGTTGAAAGGAGAATATGCTTGTGACCTTGAGCAAACCATTTAATCTTCTGAACATTAGTTTTGGAATTTGTAAATTGAGATAATAGTAGTTCTCTGATCTAACTCAGGTATGCAATAAATATTTGCTCAATCAATCAATCAATCAATCAGTCAGTCAATTCACCACTATTTGGAGGAAGCCTACCTTTACAGCCTTATTTCTAACACTGCCCACCTTGAAATCCATGCTGTAGTCATGCCAGACTATTTTCATGTACAAGAACACACCATTTACTTCTACATCTCTGTCCTTTGGCTGTACTGCTCTGTCAACTGGAATTTTGTCCTTGCATTTCCAAACAGCAACATTCTACTTTTCTTAAAGGACCAATGATAAAATAATCTCCTTTTTGAACCTTCTCATTGTCTTCATTGAATTGTTCAGTCTCTGCTGTCCCTCTCCAAGGCATTCTGCATATACAGTTATGCTTGTATTGACCATAATGTTACATTATAGTAGGGGATATCAGTGTTTTCATTATCACAGAGTGGGTTCTTTATGGGGAAAGATGAGTTTTCCTTACAATTGTACCTCCAAAGGCTAGCTCCGTACCTCAAAATTAGAACATGCCTGATAAATGTTGACTAGGTACGTAAGTTATAAGCAGACTCTGTGGTGGTTATTTTACGTGCATTTTCTTTTAGATTTTTATAGTAGTATCCCATAGGGATAATTACTATTATTATCTCAACTTTGCAGATGAGGTTAAATTATTGCCCAAGGTCTCAGTCAGTAACTGGCAGAACCTGTATTTGACCCTAGATTGACTCCAGAGCACATAATCCTGAGAATGTAGCCACTAAAATGGGGGTTTTAAATACAGAACTCTCATTTGGAGCATCTCTTGTGTTTCAAGATGCCAACTTTGCAAATTGTTTTTGTGAAAAATAGGATTTGCTGAAAATGTGCAGTGCAGAAGTCTGCCATCTATTCTTACATCAGTACAGTTATTGCTGTCTCCCAATTTTATTTCTTTAGGAATAAAGTTACTTCTTTTAATCTGTTTGTGAAAACTTAATTTTCAACTCCCAGAGCTACTGTGTTTCGAGAGAGAGGGGGCAAAAGAAACAATACATAAAAGCGGAATTGGAAAAACAGGATAATTAGAAAGAGTAGTGTGCAGCTGAGCCTATTTCTGTATCCATGATTTGGTATGAAGCAGATCCTAGAAGGTCATAGAAGAATCTCACTTGATGTTTTCTTTGTATTTCTGCAAAATTCCTCGTCGATTCTCTCTTCCTCTGAAATCCTGACATAGGAATCTCGATTACAGAATTGAGTATTTGACTTTGTGGTATCTAGATGTTTTTGGGCTGCATGATTTCCTAAAATTCTAAGATTTTAGAAAGCTAAGAGACAACTGAGACATCATTTGTCCAAGTCTATCATTTTAAAATGTGGAAACTGAGGCCTGGAATGTGCAAACGACTTGCCTACAGTTACACAGCAGGTAAGTGGCAGCACCAGAAGTGGAGGGCAGATCTGCTCACACTCAGACTAAGACTTTGGACACTAGATCAAGCTGCCTCTTGCCTTCTAAATTAGATTTTAAACACCCCTTCAAATATTTATTCTTGCCTTCATATAACAGACATTGACAGAATGTTTACTAAGTGCCACACGTGTACTAGATGCTGAAGTATGAAGAGAAATATGTTCCCATTTCAAGAACATGGAGGCATTCTTTCCTTGGTCCCTTGAAAACTCATCCTCATAGGCATGAGCATTAATGAAGATGTGTACAGAATCCTCCCAGACCTCTCTGTGTACAAATAACTTTCCAAGTAGGAGTTGGGAGGCAAAGAGCATACCAGCAGAGGGATGGGCATTTGCAGTGGCATGGTGCTTGAAGGAAGATGGTTTGGCTGAGGGGAGAACATACAAGGTAAGAAGGTATGAGAATGAGATGGGAGGAAGAAGGAGGGAGCCACTTGGGGTGTGGTGAGTAGTAAGGCTGATGACTGTGGACAAGGGTCTAATGGTAAAGGGCATAATATGGTATCCCTAGAATAGTAGACTATATCTCCTATAAAAAATAGGAAATTACTACAAGTTTTTAAGCAGGAGAATAATATGATTGGACAATATTCTCTTTACTTTTCTAAAACTCCCATGTAGAGTCAGGCTGGTGTTGGGTAGATAATAACTGATATGGTTTGGCTGTGTCCCCACCCAAATCTCATCCTGAATTGTAGTTCCCATAATCCCCACGTGTTGTGGAAGGGACCTGGTGGGGGTAATTGAATCATGAGGGAGTTTCCCCCATGCTATTCCATGATAGTGAGTTCTCATGAGATCTGATGGTTTTATAAGGGGTTTCCTCCTTTGCTTGGCTCTTGTTCTTCTTCCTACTGCTATGTGAAGAAGGATGTGTTTGTTTCCCCTTCCATCATGACTGTAAGTTTCCTGAGACCTCCCCAGCCATGCTGAACTGTGAGTCAATTAAACCTCTTTACTTTATAAATTACCCAGTCTCTTTATTAGCAGTGTGAGAATAGACTAATAAAATAACATGAACTTAATTGACCTAAAAACAGAAGCTAGACTCAGTGGTAAGTTTCCAATCAAATATGCACTTTCTCATTCAAGAATTTCTGGAAGTGATCATGCTTTATTTATTAAAATGTATAGGCATTTTTGGACAAGTACAATGGTTTATACATATATTAGTTGCCGTAAAAGTTACAGCCTTTAGAATAAAGGAGTACCCTGCCTATTCTGTCTATCTTACTGTTATACTTCCCTACTGGCATGCATGTAAAATGAAGGCAAAATGTAGAAGGAGGCACAACGGATAAGCATAGGATCCTCAAAAGGAACTTCAAGGATTCACATTCAGGCAACTGACTTAGTAATCAGAGGTTGAGAATTAGTGATTATTTCAAACCTATCTTGGCCTTCATTTCTCCTTGAGTTGTTTTCTTACCTATTGCTTATATCCTGTATTTCCTTCTATAGAGAGTACCATAAAATAACGTTCTCCAAGTTAAAAAACACTTTTTATAGTCTTTCATGATTCTAGTATAAATTCACTTTCCCTGGGCTTGCCATGTAGATGTTTGTAAACTGACCTTTTGTCTTATCTGTGATACTTCTGAAATATGTTAAATATTGCAGAATATATAATGAAGCTAAGTTTTACCAATGATAACAAAATTTAATAAGCCTCTGTCTTTCTCTGGGGCCTTTTCAATCATAATAGACAAGGTCCTCTATCTTAAATTGCCAAGAATCCACAGCAAGAAAGTAACACGTTGAGATAAGATCCATAGAGAGACACATCAAAGTGTGCTGCTTTGGCCTCTTTTGGTAAAGCTCCTCATTGCTTCTTTCATGATTAAATTGTTGCAACAGAAGAGAGGGTGGGAGGGGATTAGAAAGTTTGGTAGTACAGGCAGTCAGTGCTCTGCCCTTACCTTGTTGAATTTACACCAGCTGAGTATAGATGTCTACACCTGTGTCTCTTTGCCTGAGGCTTCCTCCAATCACAGCCTGCAGAGTGGAAGTGCTGGTGTAATAAACACCCCAGGAACAGTCCTTTAAAAATGGCTAATGAGAGTTGGTATATGTAGTCATTTCCTATTGCTGCTGTAACAAATTACCACATATTTGGTGGCTTTGAACAAGACCAATTTATTATCTTATAGTTCTGGAGGTCAGAAGTGTGACACAGGTCCCACCAGGCTATCTCAGCGGGCTGGCAGGGACATGTTCCTTCTGGAGGGTCTGGGGAAGAATCTGTCTTACCTTTTCCAGCTTCTAGAATTCTGTGGCCTGTGGCTCCATATTGCTCTGACCTCTGCTTCCTTGGTCACATTTCCTTTCCTGATTCTGACTCTTCTGCCTTCCTGCTGTAAGGACCCTATGATTACACTGGGACCACCCAGTTAATCCAGTCTAATCTCCCCATCTCAGTATCGATGTCCTTAACTTAATCACATCAACAGAGTTGCTTTGGCCTTGTAATGTATCCACATGTTTTGGAAATTAGGACAGGGACATCTTTTGGAGTGGGGTGTGAACATTATTCAGCCTACCACAGTGTATGAATAGTCTAGTTTCCTCATTCTTTAAGAGGGGTAACTGAAGCATATGTTCTACTGTTTCCAGAGTCTCCCAATGGGATTTAGCCCTAGCTGTTCGTATTGGTTACTTGCTCAATAAATACCCTTTCCTGGTTTCCTTCCCTTTCTTGTTTCACTGCCTCATTTCCTTCCCAATGGCTTCCAGAATTACCTCCCAAATCCAAATACTTGCATTTGAATCCTTTTCTCAGGGTTTGCTTCCTATAGCCTAGTTGCTTAACTTCTATAAATTCTTATGAGTGAAGTGAATTTCTTTGAGTGTTCAAATAATGACGGAGAAAGGGACAGGTCAAAAGGGCACGGGCGCCAGCTTGAAGGAACTCCCACTGGCCAAATGTAAGACAACTGGAAAACCAAAATAAATAATGCTCATAAAAGATTACAGTGGATTGAATAAAGTATTGTAAGAATCCGTGAGTCCACAGATAAACCAAAAACAAACAAATGAAAATGGAAAACTCTTTCTTATAGTCAAAATCCAACTAATAAATGTAGAAAGGAAGATGAAATTATCAAATCATTATTTGGCCAACATAATAATAACTAATGCAGACAAGAATATTCATTGGATCCTAAAACTAATAGGGGAAAGTTTGAGAAGTAACAGGATATTTACATAGTCTCAAAGCATTTCCCTCATGAGATAATTAGAAAGGGTAAAAGATAACTTTATAGTGGAGAAACCATATCCAAATGACCTAACTGGCTTATGGGATATGGAACATATCTTAAGCATGTACCCTCTGATATGATGCACTGAGAAGAACTCAGCATCACTTCTGTGATATTCCTGCCAAAAGTGTGTAACTTGAATCTAATCTTGAAAAAAGATCTGATGATATGACAAAACCAAATTGAGGGACATTCTTTATTCTTGGCCTGCCCTCTTCAAAAATGTCAATTTCATAAAATACAAAGAAAGACTCAAGAACTATTCCAGATTGAGAGAAACTAAAAAGACACGAACACTAAGTGTAACACTTAATCTTAGATTTTTCTTTTGCTAAAAGAACATTGTTAGGCAATTTGATAAATCCAAATAAGGGCTATAGATTAGGTAATAGTGTTTTATTCTTATTAATTGTCCTGATTTTGTAAATTATACTGTGGTCATGTAAGAGAATATTCTTAGTTTTAGGAATTGCACACCGACGTATTTAAGGATAAATGGACATCATGTTTGTAACTTGCTCTTAAAGAGTTCAGAAGAGGGAGAGAGACATGAAACGTAGTAAAATGTCAACATTTGGAAGATCTGTATAAAAAGTATCTGAGAATTCTTTGTACTATTCTTGTAGTTTTCCTGAATGTCTTTAAAATTATGATACAATTTTAAAAACACAAAAATTTTACTGTGTTTTGAGTTACTGGGTGTTTGTGGTTGCTTACCTGTGTGATGGATCTTGTCATTATGAGATAAGTGAAGTGTCCTCAGAATTCTTAAGCCAAGATATCTCTGTCTATATATGTCCATTGGAAAGTGCAAGGATGCATTGACTATTAAGGAGACTTTCTAATACCTGTACCAGAGCACAGAATTTGTATTAAAGAAACCAGAATTTGAGTCTTGCTCAAAATCATGAGACTTTAGATAAGTGATTTCACTTTTCTTGGCTTCAAACCATGTATGGAATGTTAAGGAATGTCTGGAATGTTAACCCTTCCAGAACATTAATTTATGACTCTCTAATGTCCTTTGGGTATTTAAATAACTGAGTTTATTCTTCTGAATGTAGTGCATGATGGCTGCCTTATAACAAGTTCCACTTGATGCAGTCCCCATGAATTCATGTGAAAGAAATTTCCTTTGTAAGGTTATTAGTTTGTGTTTTAAAGGAGGAAAAAGCCAGCTGAAACAGTCAACAGAATTATTCAGTTTGTGATTCTGTTGACTAGATTTTCTCACATATGAAATATTATGAGTTTAGGCAAACAAACTTCATATTAATAACTATTAAAAACAACTTACTTTATGTAACAAATACGCCCTATTGAGTTGGGATTGAGTTGGTTTATTTCTAAAACCTCTGGGCATATGTTCCCAACTTACACTGAAGGATAGAATAAATGGTCTAATGTAGAAAGCTAGGAACAGGGGACCTGAGCTGAGCTACATCAACCCCACAGCTGCTTTGCTCCTTAATATTTGGCAGAGGGTAGTTCTCCAGTCATTGCCCTTCCTCTTTCTTAAATAGAGGTAATGAGGCCTGAACTTCTCTTGCCTCTCAGGAGTGCTGCAGTGATAAATGGAAATGCCATTTGAAAACTGCTGTGAGTCCTCTGCTAGGGAGATATTTAAGTAACAAAGCATCCTCATCAGAGTACAGTCAGCTATTGCTACAAAGCCAGTACCAGGGGACTGAGTCTTTTCATAATAGTGTGATCTAGAATGTGCTGTAGATAGCTGTGGGGGTGGGGAAGGAATAGGCTACCTTCCCTCTCTCACACCAAGTATTCTTATCTCAGTACTCTTATTTTTTTCATAGCATTTATCATAAACCACAATTAACTAATTATTTATTAGCTGGTTGCCCTTCAAAAGCATAAATTCAAAGAGGGCAAGAAACAAGTTGGCTTTGTTTTCTTGTATCCCTTGACAAATGGTAGGAGCTCAATGAAGACTAATTTAGAGATGAATGAATGAATTAGAAAATCCATGATACAATTTTGCTATTCTTTTATGACAGAATTTGAGCACATTTGTCAAGATACATATAATTGCCCATGAGCATTTGAATTTCCATAGCCAAATACGTAATTTCTCATGCTTGTGATTTTTAAGATACCAATTGGACACAACAAATAAATAAGTTGGCATGAGATGCTTAAAAGTGAATGCTTCATATATCAGCACAATCTTCTTAAGAAGCTTCAGCATGTATACCTAGTATCAGTGAAATGGATAATTGAGAATGTAGATTTTTTTTTTATGTTTGGAAAGTCATTTCTTTTTTTAGTGACAAGGTCTGGCTCTGTCGCTCAGGCTAGAGTGCAGTGGCATGATCATAGCTCACTGCAGCCTTGAACTCCTGGGCTCAAGGGATCCTCCTGTCTCAGCCTTCTGGGTAGCTGGGAATACAGGTGTGTGTAACCACTCCCAGCTAAGTTAAAAATAATGTTTTTAGAGTTGGGAGGTTGATATGTTGCTCAAACTGGTATGAAACTCCTGGCCTTAAGCATTCCTCTGCCTACGTCTCCCACGTAGCTGGGATTACAAGAGTGAGCACTGCACCCTTAAGGTAATTTTTGTATCTGTTTATTTTTTCTGCTCCATATCTTGTCACATTTTGTTGTGTTACATCACTATAAAAAGTACATCATCCATTTTATATCCATCTCTTTATATCCAAAGAGCTAAGAGGTTCATACCACTGCGGGCAGAAAGGAAGCAAGGTGGCAGTAGGGCCACACACTGGAGTTAATCATTTGTCACAGTTGGTCTCCATACTTCTATGGGTAATTGATCTTTGCTTCCATCATGGTTTTAAAGACGAGGAAACTTGTGTGTTACACCTTCCCACAGCCACCAGTAAGGATTTGCTTCTCATGTCTCTCTAGTCTCCTCTCTACTGGTGCTCTGTAGCCTGATGTCCTGAGACAATTCATAAAATACAGGTGGGGAAGGATGAAGACTGCCTGTTTCTTCTTTCTCAACTGCATCAGTTCTTTAATGGTAGCTGAAGCAGGGAAATGACCTTGGTGCTTGAAAGCTGCACATTTTTCTTCTTCTTTTTTTTTTTTTTTTTTTTTTTTACTTTCTGTAAGAAGTCTTGGTGGGGGTCTTCTTTGCATGTATTTTGGACACTTGATCCTTGATCATTGTATTACTACCTTGGCCCTCCTAAAGAATGACATTGATTATATCATTCTCATTGTTCAAAGTCCTTCACTGGCTCCCCTCTACTTGGAAAATATAGTCTCAGGCCTTCACTCCAGCACACAATTTTCCTCATAATCTAATTCTAGGATAGTGTCATGGTGATGAGCATCGATTCTGGGTTAAATATCTGATTCTGCCTCTTGTGACCTTGAACAAATTGTTTAACCTTTCTAAGCCTCCTGTTTCCTCGTGTATAAAATGGAGAAAACAAGAGAACCTGTCTCATAGGATTGTTTTGAAGATTAATGAAATTATTCCTATAAAGTGCTCACCATTGTCCCTGGAACATTGTAACGGCTCAATAAAACTTTGTTATTTTTCCCACCTCTCCCTCCTGATCCGGCAACTGAACTAATTATTGTTGCAAGTACCCCATAATTTACATTTTCCTTCAGAATTCCTTTGGTTCATGATTTTCTTTACTCCTTTCCCTACTTTCCCAAGTTCAAATGCTCCCCATTCTCTGAGGCCCTGCCGCAGTGTTACCATCTTCTCTAAATCCTTCCAAAAAAAAAAAGTCCCCCTCTTTTTCCCTCTAGAGTTCTAAGGGATCTCTCCCTTCTCTGAATTCCCATGACACTTTTTTCAAGGTGAAAGCCACAGCTACTTGTATTGAGGAGGCTCTCTGGACTCCCACTTAAGTGAGGTCTGGGGGATGTGTCTTCTGTTTCCATGGGCTTCTGTGATGAGGTAATGTCAGTCCCCTCTACCATGCTGACTCTAACCAGTAAAGAGGACTACCTGTAATTATAAATACTTTTGAGCATGAAAAAGTATTTATTCAGTGAAAGGAGTTTCCCATGACTACTGTACAGATCACTCCACAAGAAGCCCTAGTTTCGTTCCAAACTGGAATTCCTCAGAAAGTATGTTGAGATTTCAAAAACCACGGAGCCTTGAGTCTGGGGAGGACTTAGTGACATGTCAGATATATTGTATGACTCATGGATTTAAATTGATTTGGGGGATTCTCTATGCTAGAACTCGATCTTTTCAAACTAAGAGTTCTTTTCTCCATGACAGCTATCATTTTTGCTCGTGTTAGAGGTTCAAAATGATTGCATGGGAAGTGGAATGCTTTGGTATTTGAAAAGATTATGATGAGTTATCTCTCCCTTGCTATCTTCTTCCCTTATAAGATGGCAAGGAAAATGATGGCATCCCCTATATTTTGATTTTAAAAAAAGTCTTTTTTATCTAGAAGAATAGAAATGGGCTTGAGGGTTGCTGCCTGTGGTTTTGCTCAGTGCAATTGATGTAGGCAGAGAGTGTTGGGGTGAAAACAGAATGGAACTCCACACATTATAGTTGCTAACAGCAAGAGTGTCACAGCCAGAAATATATACAACTGTAGATTATTCCTCCTCAATAGACACAATTAAATTAGCCTTAGGCAATTTTCCTCATAATGCAGGGTGAGAAAATTTGGGGGGAAAGCTTAAGTTTTCCTATTTCTAAATGTTGGGAGGCTTTAGTTCTAGTTTCAGCTTCTCCACTCACAGGTTGAGAGTGCTTGGCTAAATTATTCTCTTTCCCTGGGTCTCAGTTTCTTCATCTGCAAAACAAGGGTATTGAACTAAATGGTCTATAAAGGTTCCTCCAACTTTTGTTTATTAATATGCCTTGATGAGACACATCAGGCTGGGGGCACCTATTTGGTGAGTAAGAAAAGCAGAACTCTATTTGTATGTCATTGTGAAGGGTGTGCCTTACCCAGGGTTCACAATGATAGTTGACCACCTGGACATACTCATCCAAGAAGGACTCCCAATTGTTGGTTGAATTTTCCCCCTGAAGTCCCTAATTCCAATACCTCAGAATGTGACTATAATTAGAGAGAGGGTTTATTTTAGAGAAGAATCAAGGGTGGACCCTAATACAATATGACTAATGTCCATATAAGAAGAGGAAATAGGGTCAGGTGCAGTGCTTTATGCCTGTAATCCCAGCACTTTGGGAGGCCTAGGCGGGTGGATCACCTGAGGTCAGGAGTTTGAGACCAGCCTGGCCAACATGGTGAAACCCTGTCTCTACTAAAAATACAAAAATTAGCCAGGTGTGGTGGCAAGTGCCCATAATCCCAGCTACTCGGGAGGCTGAGGCAGGAGAATTGCTTGAACCTGGGAGATGGAGGTTGCAGTGAGCTGAGATCGCGCCATTGGACTGACTCCAGCCTAGGCAACAAGAGAGAAACTCTGTTTCCAAAAGAAAAAAAAAAAAAAAAAAAGAGGAACTAGGACACAGACGCACAGAAGGAAGCTAATGTGAAGACGTAAGGGGAAGACGTCCCTAGACAAGCCAAGGAGAAGAACCTCAGAGGAGACCAACCCTGCCAATATTTTGCCTTGGACTTCTAGCCTCGAGGACTGTGAGGAAATTGATTCCTGTTGTTTAAGCCATCCAATCTGTGGTACTTTGTTATGGCAGCCCCAGCAAATAAATACAAGGACTGTGCTCTCTAAGGAAGAGTATAAATGCTATTGTGGTAGGGAAGAATAGCCAGAAAAAAATTGGGGTAAGAGAAAAGAGTTTGCAGGGCTGCTCCTAAAATTGTGTTTTCTAAGTGCCCAGTCCTTGGGTCAGAAGTTGGACATACATTTACTCATTATTTAGAAATGGGGGAGTAAACAATTGAGACGTTACCTGGGGCCACGTACTATCTTAGGCCCTGGGCATGCAGTAGTGAATAAGGCAAATATCTTTTAGTGGTGAATAAAATCAGCAGCCATGACAGTTGCTAAGAATGAGAGAACAGCGTGATATGAGAAGTTGTGACAGGCAAACCTAAGTTAATCTGGGCTCTTTGAAGGCCTTGTCTAAGAAGCTCCATGGAAAGAGTGAGGATTAAGCAGGGAAAAAAGGGGGAGGCCTTTCAGTGAGAGGATCTGCGTGAATGTGAGAAGTTATGACCGAGGTTCTGAAAAGCAGCCTACTGGAACTGCAATACAGAGAACAAGAAGCAGGGATGTGGAAATATAAGCCAGTAAATCAGAAAAGACAAATAGCTTAATACTTTTCATGGAGGAAGAGAAAAGACTAGGGTTGGAATGGAATCGTCGAACCCATTTGGCTCTGACCGCTAGCCATTGCAGAGTTTATCCATTATTCTTTCACCTTCAGGATGACTAACCAAGGGATGCTCAAGCCAATCATATGCAATTTTTTTTTTGAGAATGAATGGACAGAGCTTTTATTCTGGATGTCTCTTTCCATAGTCCCTGGGGGACTGGCCAGACAACTTAAAAAGAAAACTTTAGGATCCTCAGGGTCCAGACCTCTCTGCCTCCACTCTTCTACATCCAACTTTGAGTTTTCTTCACTCCCCAGAATGGATGTTGCCTACAGAGAAGAAGAGAACCCAAATGAGAGAAGTGTTAGGAGTAATTGTAGAAATTCTGAACAGCTTTGCTTAGAGAAAATGAAAAAGGAGAGGGAAAAGGAGAGACTAAGAGGCAAATTTAAAAGGTTCTTCTTTCAGCAAACTTTCAGTTATAATTTGTCCACTCCCACCAGGATCTCATGTTACAGAGCTTTTAGGGAGAGAGATTGATGTCTACCACTCTGTCCCTAAGTAGCATTTTCTGACTACACCATCTCCACTGTTTGAAATTTCCACAGTGGCTGCATGGCTTTCTTTCCCTTCCTCCTCTGGTGTCATTCCTCTTTCCCAAACTTCTCCCTAAACCTGACCTTTGGGAGTTGTGCTACAAGAGGAAGGCTGTGTGTTAATTCCTGGTAGTCATCTCCAAAGTTCAAGATTTGCTGGGATAGAAAAAGATGGCTGTACTCTTTTAAATAAGGCTTCCAGAGTTTGAGGAACTGTGAAAGTGTACCCACTGAACTATAAAGAATAGGTACTCATCTCCATGGTTACCAAATCTGCTGAGACTTGCTATGTGCCCAGAAAATGTAAGCTGTTGTGTTGTGTGTTCAGAATAGTACCTTGGGGAGCTGAACATAAATCCAAACAATCCCAGATCATTACAAGTGGCTCAGCCCAGGCAAGATGTCCTGGGTTGTATGATTTCCACAGACTTGGAATGAAGTTAAGGGAAATTCTCCTAGGTCTCAATAGGGAAGAAAAAAAGGAAAGCAAATTTAAGAAATGCAATCTGTTACCCCGAATCAACCAAATGCCAGCTTGCTCTCAGAAACAGTCCAAAAGTCTATTACCAGGCAAAACAAACTATAACCAGGGAGATGAATGCATTTGCTTATAGCAAAAACGTATTATTCACTCCAAAGTCAAAGTTGTGAATGACTTCGTTCATTCAACAAACCTCTGTTGACTTTTGGATTGTCCAGTGTTTTTCATTGTTTACAGAATACTCATAATTTATGTAGTTAATTGGGAAGCTAACTAAAACTTGTAATTCTGGGGAAATGAATTGAAATTAAGCTTTTTGTAAGATGGTCAATTCATTATTTCTCCAGAGAGAGACCACTAATTCAGAGGAGGTGCTGATGGAATCTGCCTGGGACAAATCTAATGATCAAAACAGTAAGAAGTATGATGTCCACCCATATACTTGTTAAGAACACAATTGGGGAAAAGAACCTTCTATCAATCTCTTCTTGCTGTCAGAAATTTCTATGATCAGAAGTCAATCCAATTAAAAACCCAAGGAAAATCCCATAGGAACAGATTCTAGATTCAGAGGTATTTTACATTGTTAGGCTACACTGTCTTTCACCTGTTTTACTTTTGGAACCAAAGGGAGGGGTGTAATTTGTGAGTTTGGGGGTACATGTATCCAAGTACGGATTATTCTTTATTACTATTCCTAGTCTAAGGCCTTGTTTGTTACACAGACACAGACACACACACACAAGCACGCGCACACACACATATACACACCCCCCCAAAAAAAGATCAGAATTGTGTCTAAGCAAGTGAACTAGAAATATTGTATTTAGTGGGCAAAGGACAAGCTGAACAGAGGATTCATCTGTGCTTTTAAACACCACAGAATCAGTTTTAATTTTCCAAACATGCACTTTCTATTTTCTTGACAGCACAGACACCAAAGAAAACCTGTACTAAGTGCAGGCCACTGACTGGGATAGTCTTTAGCAATTAGGACAATCTCACATGCTTGTGTCTTACATATTACCACAGCTGAGGTTCCACACTGAGGCCCCCGGGCTTGGAAGGTTTATCAAATTGCTCTTGGAAGCTTCTCTTATCTCACCAGGAAGGAACTCCCTGCAGTGATTATGTGGAATGGCTTAAAAAATTAAATTGGGAATAAAGCTGCATCTGGGGACCATCGGCTCCTCATACAACCCAGCCTCTCCCTCTCACCTCTGCACAAAAGCTTGCTATAGTTTCTCTCCTACTTTAGCTTCCAATGTAGCTTCTCTGTATTTTTAGGAGCCCCTTCCCCTTTATCGGAAGGCCTCCAGAATCCCCAAGTCCTCCGAGAAGGCTTCTTCCACATCCTTAGAAAGCCTGTGATCACGGCAATTTGTTCACTGCCTAGGATACCCTCCCTCTGGATGCTTGCTTGTGAAGCCCTCAGCTCAGCTTTTCATTCTGAGCTTAAGTAGTGAGATCTGAAGTTTGAGCTCCCCAATCTGACCAGAGCTCTTCTTGCCTATGCTGTCGTGCCGTTTCGTCTTCTCCATGTAGTCGTCATACTGGATGGTCCTTTACATGGATGTCTATATTCCTCTGTGACTACACCCTGGAGAGCAGGGTCAGGGTAAGCTCAGCTTTATGTCCCTGGTGCTTGACACTGAAGAGGCAAAATGCTTCCAAAAGCACTTGTTCCATTACTGAATATCCATGTGATAGATGGTTACACAGCCTTTAATACCGTGCTTTCCAAGATAGTTTAATAATATAAAAATACGCTTACATTTTGCTGATAGAAAAGTGTACAAAGCATATATGCCATGATTCTAATTCTATACTCATAAAGGTATATATTTTTATAATTATATGTATATATACATATATATGAATGTATACACAGAAAAAGGGACTAGAAGGAAGTGTACCAAAATCTTATCTCATTTTGAGTTGTGGAATTATAGGCTATTTTTAATAAATATTTTTTCTCTAGATTCTCTATAGTAAACATACACTACTGTTAGAAGAAAAAATACAACTTTTGAATGAGTTGCAAACACGAACCATCTTATGATGACAGGGACACCTCTAAGCCAGTTAGAATAAAATTTGGTAAAATCAAGTGCTGATGATAATAAGCGTGTGGTGCTCTGATAAGTGGGAAAATAATATGAAAACATATATTTTGGTTAATATTCACAGTGGCCTTCTTTTCATAGTTTCATCAGTAGCACAGGAGATACTTTAACCAGTCTGTCTTTTAGAAGATTGAAAGTAATATATTTTAAAATTAAGGGCTATTGAGATTAGAAGGATATAGGATTAGACATAAAACTCTTGACTAACAGTTCTCCAGGGAGTTTTTCCTCCTAGCACCCCCAGCCCCCAGAATGATCTACAGGAAAGTTGAGATTACTTACAGCATTACAACAAATCTTTGTTCTAGATAATGTGGTATAGCTTTAAAAAGTAGATCAGATAAATGATTAAAATGGGAGACTAGCCTTAATAGTTGAAAAAGGGTAAGGTAGCATTTTCTTTCTTATTTAAGGCTGTGGCATTCAATGCCATATTAACAAACCTTCTGTGGGGAGGTTCCTTACAAGATGATGACACCTACCCTTTTCTTTGTTTCCCATTCTCAGAAAGAACTAAATCCACCAGGCCAATAAGATGGCCAGCTGGTACTCTGAGTGCCTCTTCAGCCAGAAAATAGCTTTGTGGTTAGTCTTGGGCCTCGGTGTCTAACAGTCAGGGTTGCTTGGCTTCATCACTTATAAGTGATGAACTGAGGCTCAGTTTCTCTATGTGAAAAATGGGGACATGAATACCTACCTTACAAAGTTATTGAGGATTCCACAAGATATTACAGGCCAAGTGCTCAGCACAGCATTTGAAGCATAACAAGTGCTCAAAATATGGCCATATTTGGGACCTACTTTTATTCCCACCCACTCTTATTTTGACTGATTGCTTGACTAGTTTTTTTTCTTTTGTAGCTTCAGTTTCTTCCAGTTCATTGTATGGATTTGTTGTCACAACCATGGAAAAGTTGTCCTTTACTTTTTCCTCTCTGGCTTATGATTTCCATATACTGATCTCAGGTTTCAGTCTTAAATTAAACCCTCCCTTTACTTCTTAGTTCCTGACTCAAATGCCGAATATTTTGGGGTTATGTGTTCTCTATTCCTGACCTAGATTTAGTTTGTGGGCCATTATACAGTTGGAAAACTACTGGTTTTAGTTACATAGTCCTGATTTAAGTCTTAGTTGTTTCTTACCAGCTGTGAGATTTCAGGCAAGTTGGTTGGCTCTCTGAGGCTGAGTAAACAGTATTCTCTAACGTAAGGATGACATGGGCAACTGCAGGTATTCAATGTAAGTAATCTATGTGAAGCTCCTAGCAGAGGGCTAGAAGCACAATAAATGCTTCTCCCCACTTTTCCTTAAGTCACAGCTATAAAAATGTAGTGCCCCACTTACATGGTTTTCCTTTTCCTCATGACCACTGTCTTCTGTTTATATGAATGAGACATGCTAATATGCAGACCGATGCATTAAAATGCTACCTTATTAATTCAGGATAAACCCCCCTTATTAGGAATTCATGATCATTCTGTCTAGGGCCCAGGCTAAAATTTACTTTGTCAACTAATCTTATCGGAAGGAGACAGGGAGGCCAAGGTGGAAAGGAGAGGCATGATGTGACCCACTTTGTCACCAGGATTACTTTATGAGGTGTATGATACTGGATTTGCTTCATATTTAATATGTAACTGACATAATGGGCTGTCAGGAGGGAAATTGCATAATGCCACTTTAATGTCTTATGGCATCCATATAAACTTGAGAGGGGGACTAGATGATTTCCTAAATATAAACATATCCACAAACCCCACAATTTGGTAATTATCCAAGATCGATTGTGTCTGGCTGTTCCCTGTGTTTTCAGGTATGTCAGCTACCCTTACAAACTGCTCAGTTTATATGGACTTCACATTTCCCCATTTAAGCTCTGAAGCTAAACACTTGAGTTTGTCATTAATTTTATAAAAGCTTTCCATGGTTTCCTGCTAAGAAAAGAAAGCGTTTGGTGTTTTCTCCACAAAAATCTATACACTATACATTTAAAAATTTTAGGAGTGTGTAACAGAGAATAGTATGGGGGAGTTCAAGATTAGAATTAAAATTCAGCCGATATAAGTATAGTTTTGGAATGTACCTCAGATTCCCAGTATATATGCTTTCTTAAAGAAGAAAAGGTAAGTAAATTTGAAGACATAAAGCCTTCAATATCATCTCCTGACATCAAGTCTCCTAGGAATTCTTTAATATGGGAAACCCATTTAGTTCTGTTCACCTGTTCTGGGCAATGTTGAACCAGCAGATATAAAAATCATTAGTTCCCTCAGCATCTCCTTATTTTTACTAAGGAAACTGGTATCAATGCATATGGGGGAATCGGGGGCAGGGGCAGGAGAACTATCCACACTAGATTAGACCAAGTCCTGCAGAGATGCCAGGCCAAAATTATTCTAGACCTCTGGATGGTGATCACCAATCTTTAAAGAAACATTTTTTTTTCCTCCAAGCTAATCCCTTTTGAATAATTAAAAAAAAAGTCTATTTGCAAGCAAGGTGAAAGAACTGAGGTGAAGAAAGCATTTTCAATTGTACTTAGAATGTATCAGAAGTAGTTACATTTCCCTTTTCAATAAATAGAAAAGGAGAAAGTATGGTTTTTCCCAGCAAAGTGTTGGAGATATAAAATGCTTCTTCCCACCCCATCAATGGTAAAAACAGTAATAAACAAAAGAAAATGCCTTGGAAAGTGAATACAGAGATAGAAAGCAAACACCAAGTAAAGGGTTGACTATGGTGTCCTTAGCAAACAAATGAATGATTGAATAAATAGAAACAACGTGAGAGAAAATATGCACTCTGATAATGTTTGCAAAAAAAAAAAAAAAAAGGAAATGATTCCTTTTTGCCAAATGAGAAACACTGACAATCAAACATTGCATTTGTTTTTATACGCATGGCATCAATTCAATTTTTCATTAATTAAATGAACAAGTTAGGGAATGCCTGTTTCAAGAAACTGCTCCAAAAATAACCTTGAAAAATCAGGTTACAGATACACTACATGCCCTGAGGGCAGGAGAAAGCAAAAGGGAAAATAAGAAATTAGAAAGTGGCCTATAATAACCACTTCACTGTTAAAGGTGATATCACATTTATTATCAGTCAGGACCTGGTTTGATATCTAATTTCACGGGCTGTCTAATTTATCAAATTAAATTAAATACAAATGAGAAAATACTTGGCCAAGGAAAAAAGTACTCTGTCATTTTGCTTTCTGTCAGCTGAAAATCAACTCATTAGCACAGACATACTGGAAAAGTAAGCTCCAGTATTTTGCTGAAGAAACATGTAAAAGGGATTTTTTCCCCCAAATTGGGCTGGCAAAAGATGCTGTTGATGAAAAATTTTGGATTTCCTGGTGCTTGCTCTATCTTCAGAATGGAGAAATGGCTGAGGTTTTCCCCATCATTTATAGCACTAGTATTTAAGTGCTCATTCTGTGTAAGTTCAAATATGTGCTTTATGGGTGGAATGAAGTCTCAGATTTGCAACTGCAGGCTCTCGAGGGTCTAATGCATCAGTGCCACCCCTTTTCATGGTTCACAGATCAACAGGAAAGTTGTAACATGGTCCACTTACTCTCTGCAGACGTTTGAAGACAACAATTCCTCAATGGGAAACACACCAAATTTGCATTCAATGCCTCCAATTCTCTGTGTTTCCCATACATACTTGGCACTACTAACAATAGAGACACCTTCTGATCTGCCCTGCGCTAAAATTTATCCTGAGTAAATGGGAACTTAAGGATGTACTGCATTTTTGAAGCAGGGGCACCAGACGTTATTCAGAATCATAAAAGAGGGGCCCTGCACAGGAACTTAAAAGGCTGCTGGGCCTAGAACAATAGATGGAGGGCAGAGCGCTGAAGCAGCAGGAGTCCGACCTGGGTGAGCTGCAAGACCTCCCTGGGCCCAGGTTTTTCTCACCAATAAAAGAAGGCTTTGGCAAGGAATGCTTTGAGCTCAGGTACTTCTTATTTTTCTGTTGCAGCTCATTTGCTTCAAGATCTGAAATTCTGTTTGCCAAGACACCTTATGAATGGGAAGAAAGTGATAATTTTTTTAAAAGTGATTCACAAAACCAGGATATTGCCAAAGAAATAAATCCATCAGCCTACATTACCTGGACTTTCTTTCTGCCAACTTTTCTTTGCTTTTGCTTGTCTGGCACTTGTTTGATGGAATGGTGTGTTTGAAAGAACCTTTCTTTACTTCTTTGATTTATCAATCTAAATTTGCAAATGGGTTCTTCTTTACCTATACTTTTAAATCCCATTCCTCTATGCTTTGTGGAACTGGCCTTCTACCTAAACCTAGTTCCATCTGCTCTAAATGTTACACACGTTTCCTCTGTAATCGTGAAACAATTCTCCAAAACTGTCTACATATTTGGATGAAAAATGTCAACTGTACAGAAGCTTTGTTTTCTATGAATCATTTACTTGTCTCAGCAGATATCGCCACACAGATATAGACTAATATGGATCAAAGCATATAGACAACTGTTAAAAAGCAATAACATGTAATACATTTTGGGACACTCCATAGATGTTTTTGTACTTTGATGAAAAATGTGGATACTACAAAAGAAAATCAGGTTTTAACAAAACTCTTACAGAAAAGGAACTATATACCCAATATAGTCATATATATATATATACACACACACATGCATTATGTGTATGTGACAGGTTGGGATGTGTGTGTATATAAATTTATTAGTAAATATATGTATATATATGTTTACCTTTACGCATGGGATACAACAATATACCTTTTTTACTTCATGTGAACTACCCTCCCACTGCCCATTGGGTGCTAGTCAGTACTATTTAAAATACAGAAATCCTGTTGATTAAAGTATCTTAATTAAAATAGACATTTCTTCCCTTAGAAAAAGAATTAAAACTTTTTAGGGCCTAGCTTTAAAAAGCAACATGCTACAGCTGATTTATTTTGGTGGTGGTTTTTATGGATGTGAAAAATATGACCACTGCAACTAGCAAGAACTATAAATGATACATTATTGCAAGTGTTCTAAAAAACCAGAACAAAACTAATTTATTATAGTTCTGTCTTCATTATACACCATGTGTTGGTGAGTTAAACACAACAAAATTGTCTTGTCTTTTAAAAGTGTCTACTAAAGATAAAAAGAATAAGATAACAATTAACATGTAGTTTGTTACATTAAAAAATCTGATATACATATTTCTATTGCCTGTTAGCTTGTTCTAAGCCTCTTTAACTATTACAAAAAAAAAAAAAAGAAAGAAGAAGGAAATTCATTGTTTAAAGGCAAACATTCAATTCAGTTGATACAACATTACAGTATAGTCATCATTACAGTACAGTACTAACATCATTCAATGAAGGTAACAAGTCTAGCCTTAGCTTCTTGAGTTAAAAGTCTGTAGACCAGATTGCTACAAAAGTTTCAATGCTGCTTCAAAACTGTATGTTAGCTTTTTGGAGGACAAGGTACTTTCTACTCATGGCTTCAGAAGGGGTCATGCTACTGGTAAAAGCACAGGGGAACCCCAACTTGTCATTAATCATTTTATTGAGCACTGTAGTTAGAACAGCATTATTGAGTTTAGCACAACTAAAATAAAATAATAATATAATAATCATAATAATGATAAGAATAAAAACCAAACACCAACTGGAAGCCTAGTCACTGCCAGCTGTGTCAAACCCTTGCGATACGCTATACTAAAAAAATTTGAAATATCCACCCGTCCTCTCCACTCTGCCACAGACTAGCAAAGTCAAAAATACAAAAGTCTTCAACTTGTTACTTTTGCAGAATAAAGCAAAAACGTCTTTGTGCTCCTTACTACCAGAAGCAAAATATCCTCTGAGTTACCACATGTAATAGCTTCTGGATGTGTCAACCTGGGTTGGCTTGGTGTCTGCAGAACCATCTTTGTCTTTCTCGCTGTCACCTTCCCAGAGGTTAATGAGTGGTGGGTACAGCTCATTTAGTGGGATTGAAGAGGTTTTTTGCATATACTTTTTTAATGAGTGGTGGTAGTTTTTTCTCTTAAATCTTTTGGCAAAGTACACAGCAATGGACGCAAGGCTAATGACAGCAAACATGGACCCCATTACTGCAGCAAGGGCTGTACTGGTTTCTTGATCAGAGATGTCCAGTGCAAAGGCGGCATTTTTGGTTGTGACATTTACACATGACTTTTGAGTCTGCTGATGAATATTGGACACCGTGAGACACACTTCATAATCCGTGGAAGGCTGTAGATGTGTTAGGTTGTATTCGTGGACATCTACTGGGACCCTGGCAGTATATGTTATGTGGGGGTTATCAATCTTCATGGTGGCAGATGACCATTTTAAGTTTGACGTCATAACATTAGAATTAACTTTCCAGGAAACTAAGATGGAATGGGATTCTGTCTGCTTGACATATATTTTTAGCACCTGGGTACCATCCAGAAGGGTCCCATTAACCTTAATTGTTGCCACCCGAGTGTCTGCCCCTTGGACATTCTGGGCAACACAGGTGTATCTTCCTGAATCTTCAATTTGTATGTTAGATATTTCCAAGGTACCTTCGCTACTTAGCTTGTATTTATCTGAAAGGGTTTCCACAGTTATCTTATTTCCAATGGGAGTGACCCAGTAAATTTCAGGTTCTGGCTCAGCCATGGCTCGACAGTCTAGAAAAACCGTTGTGCCGATATCCATGTTTAAACGATTTGGGAAGGTGTCGTGAGATATCATTGGGAGGCACTGTTCACTCGAATCCTGGATTAAAACTTCCTTCACCTGATGCCCTTTATATTCGGGCGGCATGGCACAGAACATGGATAGGGGCTCCATGAAGCGGATGTTGGTTTTGTTGGAGTTAATCCAGTGGATCACACAGTCACACCTCAGGGGATTGCTGTGGATACTGATCTCACGCAGATTGGGGAGGGATTCGACTGTCTTTTGGTAAATGGCATTCAAGGCATTGTTGTTCAACATCAAGCTTTCCAGAGCAGGGACACTTCGGAAAGCCAAGCGGTGGATGTAAGAGAGTTTAGGGTTATTGGTGGCTTCCAGCTTTGTGAGTTCAGGCAAGTTATCCAGGGCATAGCGATCGACAGAAACAAGTTCTCCCATGTTGTTGATTCCCAGTTCTTTTAACCGAAGCATATTTTTGAAGTCTCCTTCTTGGATTTTGTGAATGGGGTTTTTGTTGAGGTCTAAGAATTTCAAATTTGGAACTTTTTGCAGGGCAAGTTGAGGGACTTTTACCAGTTTGTTATCATAAAAAGATAGGCTCTCAAGGCTATCCAGGCCCACCAATGCATTTCCAGGAATATCAGTGAGATACATTCCTGCCAAAACTAAGCTTCTCAAATTTGCAAGGGGTTTGAAGTTCATATCCAGAATTCCAATCACAGGGTTTTCTCCAATCATGAGAATTTCCAGATTGGGTGTAGAATCAAACCAGCGACTATCAATAACTTTCAGTTTGTTGGAGTTCAGGTGGAGCCTTAAAAGATTTTTTAAGCCTGCAAAAGCATTAGCAGAAATAGTGCTAATTTGGTTGTGGTTGATGTAGAGTTCTTGAAGGTTGCTGAGGTCTTGTAGACAGTAATCAGTCATCTCTGTAATCTGATTTTCCTCCAAATGCAGAGTTGTGAGCTGGGTTAGGTTTGCCAGCCCGACCTCCTTAATGTTAGTAAAGTTGTTTTGGGAGAAATCTAGCTCAGTCAAGTTGAAAAGCTGCTGCAGCTCATCCACAGTTTTTGCAATGTTATTGCTCTGTAAGAGAAGCACTTGTGTGTCACTAGAGAGGTTACTGGGAATCCTTGTTAAGCGGAGGTCATTGCAATCCACAGTGGTGGCTTCTCTGTAAGTTGACTGTGGGGTAAACCAGGGACGAATTTCACATACGCATAGTTGTGGACACTCACTATTCTGTATGGAAGACACAGTTAATGAAGTCATTAGCAGGCCTAGCACCAGTCGGCAAGCTGCTACAATAAAACTCATCCTAGCCATGCTGGCTTGCTGAGCAAGCTCAACTCCTGACACCCCTAAGTTTTAACAAAACGGGCACACTATATTGTGATATGTAGGGCAGCGAGCAGAAAATGTAAACATTCAAGCAAAGTCTTGGTTGAGCTAGAATTCCAGTCCGAAGGGATGGTTTGGGGGAGTTTTCAAAGGCAGAAAGCAATGTGGAGTCTTTTAACTATGTCTCTCAATTCCAGGCATGTGTACAGGGCCGTGGCATGAGTCACTTCAGCCAAATCGAAGTCTGGAGATGTGCCTGAAAATTAGATTAGGACAGATGTTATGCTTATTTCATAAACTTTCTACATTATAGCCTTTCTTTTGTTTACTAAAAAGGCACAGTCACTCGCAAATCTAGGATCAGAAATATTCAAAATTCATTCAAAATAACCAAACAGACTTTTAAAGTGTAGGACATTCTTACTATATCCCACTTACTATACTAAACCTAGATTTAGAGCTCCTTCACTTTTACAATTAAATTGAGACTCCACGCATACCATTAGTTATATATGACTGTGTACATTTCTGTGTATGCACACGTAGTCACTAAACATGAGCTCACACACACAAATGCACACACATACACACTTACTATGAACACTAAAAGCCTGCAGATGTCATTTCTTTAAAAATAAAGATGTCTTTAGAAACTACATATATTTATAGCTCCAAAAACTTAAAAAGTTCCTGCCTAGTAAAAGCAAAACATGAAAGGTATTTTAATACTCAAAGCTAATTTTTAGTTATTTACATTTTAGTTAATACCTCAATTGTCTCCAGGAATTCTTTCTTTTCTAAAAGGTACATTCTATAGATATATTCAGCCAATGCTTTTCTAACTCCATTATTCTTATTCAGAAAGTTAATTTAATATTCTACAACTTGGATGAAAACATGAAAAACATGCTTGAAAGATGCCAGTAATAAAAGATTACATATTATATTATTCCATATACAAAGTATCCAAAATAGAACAACCTGTAGTGACAAAAAGTAATTTAGTAGTTGCCTATGGCCAGGGGGATGGGGGGCACAGTGGGAGGGGTGCTAAAGGCTACAAAGTACCTTTTTGAGATGATGAAAACATTCTAAAGATTGTGGTGATGGTTGCACAATTCTGTGACTATTCTAAAAACTCTTGACTCATTATTTTAATGAGCAAATTATGTTTTGTGAGTTATATCTTGATAAAGCTATTACTTTTAAAGTTAATTTAGCATAACTAAAAAAGGAAAACATCTCTTTTTCCTGTATTTGAATAGCCACATCAGATTTTGACTGAATAACAAAAGGACTTCATTCTGTCACACCGCTGGTCTCCATTAAAAACGCAAACATACACAATAGATGTATTTGTATCTCATATAGATGATTCCATTAATATCATGAGAATGTCACTCATTGCTTAATAGCTGTTGACCATGAACATGTTTATGTAACCTCTTGAAGCCTCAAGTGTCTTCAGCTATAAAATGGGGTTGCTCATACAAGTAGAGTTCTCATAGGATTATTGAGAAAATAAAGGGAATCTAGGTAAAGTTCTTAGTGTAGTACCTGGCTCATATTATATGCTCACAAAAATTAATATTTGTTATTCATCATCTTATATCTCTAATCCATTTTAGTTTTATCTAAATAGTGGTTGTCAGAGGACAAGTGAAAGAAAGAAAGCTAGGGATACTGGTTTTTATTAACCATCATCGACTGGTTTCAATAAAATCCTCTGAGGTCAGATATGTACTACTCATCTGCTTATAAAGACAATATTAGTAGTTAATGGTTCCATTTTTCTGAATTCTAATCAGGTGTAAAAAGCCATTATGGATCCAGTGTTTGTCTTGGTTTCCCAAACTCGGCCATTCACTTGCTGAAGTATTCAAAGCAGAGTTACGTGTTTCCTGGTGTTTGTCTTGCTATAGTGCACTTGAGTCTTGAGCACTGAAGGAACTTCAGTGACTAGTGTTTTCTTTAACTTTCTAAGATTACTGTAAGCAGCTAATAAAGTAGAGTATATGTGTTTAAACCCAGTGCTCAATACATAGCAAGCTCTGAATTCATGCTAGCTGCTATTACTAACCTTTTCACTTTGTAAAACAGTTATCTTTGTGACTAAGAAGTATAAGAATATAAGTAGCCAGTACTATACATTTGGCATTCTTCCTCCTCCCCATTTCCAAAGTCTGGTTACTTTATGATCTATTATGTAGCTTGTGCCACCATAGGGAAATTTTGGCCATTGGTGGATCACATATACAATGGTAGTCCCATAAGATTCTATTAATAGTACCATATTTTTACTATACTTTTATGTTTCAATTCACAAATGCTTGACATTGTGTTGTAATTGCCTATTGCCTTAAGGAAAGTAACATACTATACAGGTTTCTAGCCTAGGAGCAATAGTGTATATGATATACACTACATATATCATATACATATATCATATAGGCTGCATACCACCTAGGTTTATGTAAGTACACTCTATGACATGCGCACAATGATGGAATCACCTAATAACACAGTTCCCAGATCATATCTCTATCATTAAGTGACATGCCTGTATTTGCAAAACTTTTCAATATTATAAAACTAGCTGACTCTGGCTTTTATCTGGAAATTCTATAAAATGAAAACATACTGGCCGGGCACAGTGGCTCATGCCTGAAATCCCAGCACTTTGGAAGGCAGAGGTGGGCAGATCAGAAGGTCAGGAGTTCGAGACTAGCCTGACCAACATGGTGAAACTCTGTCTCTACTAAAAATACAAAAATTAGCTGGGCATGGTGGCGCATGCCCAGTAGCTACTCAGGGGGCTGAGAAAGAAAAATCATTTGAACCCAGGAGATGGAAGTTGCAGCGAGTCAAGATCATGCCACTGTATTGCAGCCTGGGTGACCGAGTGAGACTTGGTCTCAAAAAAAAAAAGAAAACATACTGCAGAGAATAACATTTTTATTATTAACACCACAAATTTATTTCACTCTTGTTTCTGTTTAGAGTAATCTTGAAACAGGTGCAATGGCCACAATAAATTGTTAAGAAAACTTATGCCACAGGTTATTTCTCAATCATAACTCAAAGTAGAAAACCAAAAGAATAAACCTACCTTTCAAAACTGAGATAGAATTTCAACTAGTTTTTATGTTTTGATTGAATGTAAGGAAATGTACCAAGAAGTAAAATATGTATTAAAGTTGTATGAGAGACTTCCAAAACAATCTATTAGTATTAAGAAATTGCCTTTATGGGGCTATAATTTGAACATTATTATAGCTGATACCCACATTTTAGTTTAAATTATACGATTTGAGATAATTGTGTTGAAATGTTCAGTTTTTTCTTTGACATACATACATACCTTTTTCAACCAACCAACCAACCAACCAACCAACCAACCACAGAAACCCAGAATGTTAGATAGCAGATCAAACACAGAGAAAAGACATTTTTTTTCTCCTACATTCTGTAAGAATGTATGTGTAAGAATTTCCTCTCCATATCCTACAAGACATTCCTTTGGCAGCAAGGAAAGAAACTTCTTTAGCACAAAAGGAGGTGTTTAAGATATTTCTATTTGTATTTAGTTCTGAATTTTCTTTAGCAAATTTCACCAGACAAATTTTTGAACATGACATTATACACAGAACAACTTCACAGAGTCCTTCAACCAGTTTAGATGTTTACAGTGTAGGGCATTTCCCAGGAGCTACTCACTCAGAGTGTTTAAAAGTAAATCTATTATCACAAGAAAATACAGACCAATATTACTAATGCATATTGATGCAAAACTTCCCAACAAAATGTAGCAAAACAAATTCAAAAGTAAAGATGATGTGTTATGAGCAAGTTGGATTTATACTGGAAATGCGAGGAAGGTTCCATATGTGAAAACCAACCAGTATAATATGCCACATTAACAGAATGAAGAAGTAAAAACACATGATCATCTCAACTGATGCACAAAGCTATGTGACAAAATTCAATACTTTTTCATGATAAAAACACTCAACAAATGAGGAATGGAAAGAAAGTGACTAAACATAATAAAAGTCACATATGAAAAGCCCACAGTTAAAATCATACTCAATAGTGTAAAACTGAAGTTTCTCCTCTCAGAATGGGAACAAGGAAAGAATGCCTATTCTTGCCATTTCTATTCAACATAGTACTGGAAGCCCTAGTCATAGCAATTAGACAAGAAAAATAAATAAAAGGCATTCAAATGGAAAAGAAATAAAATTATGTGTTTCCAGATTACATATATAGAAAATCCTAAAGATTCCACCAAAAAACCTGCTAAAACTAATAAATGATGTCAGCAAATTTGCAGGATACAAAATTAACGTACAAATGAGTTGTATATCCACAAACTAAGAATAACTAAGCTGAAAAGGAAATTAAGAAAACAACATTTACAAAAGTATCAGAAATAATGCCCTGCTTAGGAATAAACTTAACTGAGAAGGCCAAAGACATGTAGACTGAAAATTATAGAAAATAACCAAAATAAATCAAGGATGATACAAACACCATGGTGAAACATCCCATGTTTATAGACTGGAAAATTTAATATTGTTGTAATGTCTATAACACCCAAAACAATCAACAAAATCAGTGTAATCTGTATCAAAATTTCAATGGTAATTTCTACAGGAAAAAAAATTCTACAATTCATATGAAATCAAGGGATTTTTAATTGCCAAAGTCATCTTGAAAAAGATCAGTGTTGGAGACCTCACACTTCCTGATTTCAAAACATACTATAAGGCAACAGTAATCAAGATGGTGTGGTACTGACATACAGACAGACATATAGAACAATGGAATAGAGTGCAGAAATAAACCCTTCTATATATGGTCTTTATTATTGTTGACAAGGGTGCCAAGACTACACAATGAAGGACAGTTTCTTCAACAAATTGTGTTGGGAAAACTGGATATCCACATGAAAAGAATGAAGTTGTACCCTTACCTTATACCATATACAAGGACTAACTCAAAATGCATTAAAGACCTAACCATAAAACCTAAACCTATAAAACTCCTAGAAGAAAACATAAGGGAAAAGCTTCAGGGTGTTGAATTTGGCAATGATTTTTTAGAAATGACACTGAAAACACAGGCAACAACAACCACCACCACAAAAGACAAATGAGGTGATTTCAAACTTAAAAATGTCTGTGCATCAAAGGAGACAATCAACAGAGAAAAAAGACAGCCTACAGAATGGGAGACAATATTTTTAAATTATATGTATTATAAAGAGTTAATATCCAGAATATGTTAGTATGAACTCCTACAATAGCCAAATAACCTTATTAAAAAATGGGCAAAGGACTTAAATAGACAATTCTCCAAAGACATACAAAGGACCCACAAGCATATGAAAAAATGCTCCATGTCACTAATCGTAAGAGAAATGCAAATAAAATGCATGAGATAGCACCTCATACTCATTAGGATGGACACTATCAGAACAGAAAATAAGCATTGGAAAGGATGCTGAGAAATTGTAAAACTTGTTCACTATTGTAGAGAATGTCAGATGGTGCAACCATTATGGAAAACAGTGTAGTGATTTCTCAAAAAGTTGAAAATATAATCACCCTATTATTATATCCCAGTTCAGGGTATATATCCAAAAGAAAGCAGAATCTCAAATAGATATTTGTATACCTGCATTCATTGCAAATATTATTATTCATAATAGGCAAGAGGTGGAAGCAGCCCAAATGTAATTGACAAATGAATGGATAAAGAGATTGTGGTTTAATTAGATCCCATTTGTCAATTTCTGCTTTTGTCACAATTATTTATGGTGATTTTGTCATGAAATCTTGGCCTGTGCGTATGTTTTTAATGGTATTACCTAGATTTTCTTCTAGGGTCCATTACATTGATGACATTATGCCGACTGGATCCAGTGAGCAAGAAGCAGCAAACACACTGGACTTATTGGTGAGACATCTGTCTGCCAGAGGATGGGAAATAAATCTGACTAAAATTCAGGGATCTTTTATCTTAGTAAAATTTTTAGGGGTTCAGTGGTGTGGGGCCTGTTGAGATATTCCCAATAAGGTGAAGAATAAGTTGTTGCATTTGGCCCCTCCTACAACCAAGAAAATGCATGCCTAGTGGGCCTATTGGGATTTTGGAGGCAACACATTCCTCATTTGGGTGTGTTACTCCATCCCATTTATCAAGTGACCCAAGTGACCTGAAAGGCTACCAGTTTTGAGTGGGATCCAGAAGAGGAGAAGGCTCTGCCACAGGTCCAGGCTGCTGTGCAAGCTGCTCTGCCACTGGACCATATGACCCAGCAGATCCAATGGTGCTTGAGGTGTCAGTGGCTGATAGGGATGCAGTTTGGAGTCTTTGGCAGGCCCCACAGATTAATCACAGTGGAGGTCTCCAGGATTTGGGAGCAAGGCCCTGCCATCTTCTGCAGATAACTACTTTTCTTTTGAGAGACATTTCTTGACCCATTACTGGGCTTTGGTGGAAACTGAACGTTTGACTATGGGTCATCAAGTCATCATGCCACCTGAATGGCCTATCATGAACTGGGTGCTTTCTGACCCATTTAGCCATGAAGTGGGTCATGCATAGCAGCATTCCATCATCAAATGGAAGAGGTATATATGTGACTGGGCTCAAACAGGTCCTGAAGGCACAAGTAAGTTACATGAGGAAGTGGCTCAAATGCCCAGTCTCCACTCCTGCCACCCTGCCTTCTCTCCCCAGCCTGCTCTGATGGACTCATAGGGAGTTCCCTATGATCAGTTGACAGAGAAAGAGAAGACAAGGGCCTGGTTTACACATGGTTTTGCACAATATGCAGGCACTACCCAAAAGTGGATAGCTGTGTAGCACTACAGCCCCTTTCTAGGACTTCCCTGAAGGACAGCTGTGAAGGGCAATCTTCCCAGTAGGCAGAACTTTGAGCAGTTCATCTGGTTGTACACTTTGCATGGAAGAAGAAATGGCCAGATGGGTGATTATATACTGATTCATGAGCTATAGCCAATGGTTTGGCTGGATGGTCAGGGACTTGGAAGAAGCATGATTGGAAAATTAGTGACAAAGAAATCTGGGGAAGAGGTATGTGGATGGACTTCTCTGAGTGACCAAAAACTGTGAAGATATTTGTATCCGATGTGATGCTCACCAATGGGTGACCTCAGCAGAGAAGAATTTTAATCAAGTGGATAGGATGACCTGCTCTGTGGACATCACTCAGCTGCTTTCCCCAACCACCCTTTTGTCACTCTATGGGCCCATGAACAAAGTGGCCATGGCGGCAGGAATGGAGGTTACGCATGGACTCAGCAACATGGACTTCTGCTCATCAAGGCTGACCTGTCTTCAGCCACTGCTGAGTGCCCAATTTGCCAGCAGCAGAGATCAACACTGGGCCCTCGATAAGGCACCATTCCTTGGGATGATCAGCCAGCTATCTGGTGGCAGGCTGATTATATTGAAAACTCTTGCATCATGGAAAGAGCAGAGGTTTGTCCTCACTGGAATAGACACTTACTCTGGATATGAGTTTGCCTATCCTGCACTCAATGCTTGTGCCAAGACTGCCATCCATGGACTCATGGAATGCCTTAGCCCCCGTCATGGTATTCCATTCAGCATTGCCTCTGACCAAGGCACTCACTTTATGGCTAAGGGAGTGTGGCAGCGGGCCCATCCTTACCATATTTCCCATCAACCTGAAGCAGTTGGATTGATAGAACAGCAGAATGGCCTTTTGAAGTCACAATTATGACACCAACTAGGTGACAATATTTTGGAGGGCTGGGGCAAAGTTCTCCAGAAGGCTGTGTATGCTCTGAATCAGCATCCAGTATATGGTACTGTTTCTCCCATAGCTAGGATTCGCAGTCCAGGAATCAAGGGGTAGAAGTGGCGCCACTCATCATCATCCCTAGTGATCCACTAGCAGTATTTTTGCTTCCTGTTCCCACAACATTACGTTCTGCTCTCCTAGAGGTCTTAGTTCCAGAGGGAGGAACACTGTCACCAATATACGCAACAACAATTCCATTAAACTGGAAGTTAAGATTGCCACCTGGACGCTTTGGGCTTCTCCTGTCTTTAAGTCAACAGGCTAAGAAGAGAGTTACAGTGTTGGGTGGGGTGATTGACCCGGACTATCAAGATGAAATCAGTCTACTACTCCATAATGTAGGTAAGGAGGAGTATGCATGGAACACAGGAGATCCATTGGGCATCTCTTAATATTACCATGCCCTGTGATTAAGGTCAGTGGGAAACTATAGCAGCCTAATCCAGGCAGGACTACAAATGACCCAGACCCTTCAGGAATGAAGGTTTGAGTCACTCCAGGAAAAAAAAACAAACAAAACCCACAACCTGCTGAGGTGCTTGCTAAAGGCAAAAGGAGTACAGAATGTGTAGTCCAAGAAGGTAGTCATCAATACCAGCTATGAGCATGTGACCAGCTGCAGAAACAAGGACTGTAACTGTCATGAGTATTTCTTCCTTGGTAAAAACACGTTTGTGCATGCATACACTTATACTAAGAAAATACCATTTTACTTCCTTTTCCTTATCATGTGACATAAGATTTATTGACTTCATATCAGCATTTAAGTATTATTAACTTTATGTAATAGTATTTGGCTTGAGGATTGGTATGTTTCTGGTTGTAGGAAGGATAGTTGTATGTTAGGTATAATTATGACCTCATTATTATCTTTATTTGAAGATAATGTATGATCTCAGGAGATGTGTATGGGTTCAAATTGATAAGGGGTGGACTTGTGATGGTTAATCCGGAGTGTCAACCTGATTAGATTCAGGGATACAAAGTATTAATCCTGGGTGTGTCTGTGCGGATGTTGCCAAAAGAGATTAACATTTGAGTCAGTGGGCTGGGAAAGGCAGACCCACCCTTAATGTGGCGGGCACAATCTAATCAGCTTCCAGCAAATATAAAGTAGTCAGAAAAATGTGTAAAAGACAGGCCTAGCGTCCCATACTACATCTTTCTCCAGTGCTGGATGCTTCCTGCCCTCAAACATCGGACTTGCAAGTTATTTAGTTTTGGGACTCGGACTGGCTGTCCTTGCTCCTCAGCTTGCAGACAGCCTATTGTTGGACCTTGTGATCAGTAAGTTCTTAATAAACTCCCCTTTGTATATATAATAGTCACATTTATTAATGGGATATGTATATATATATGGTGTGTGTATATATGTGTGTGTGTGTGTGTGTGTGTGTGTGTGTGTGTGTGTGTATCCTATTCTGTCCCTCTAAGAGAACCTAACTAATACACTGGAAAAACATCCAGCACATAGTGAGTCCTCAAATACTTATTTTTGAACCTCTGGAAACCTGTCAGATTTTCTCTGAAATTTCATGTTCATCTTGTTATTGGGAGTGAATGAATAATCTCTTTAAGGACCTTGGGCATGGAAGATGCCTGATACAGAGTCATTATCATTATTATTTGTCATTTCCATTACATTTTCAATCAGTATCATTGGAATTAATAGTGTTAGAAATCCAGAGATCAAATATTGCATTAGAGCTAAATTGAAACCCTAACCAGGCAAATTATAAAACACAACCTCTAAGCTGGAAATTATTACCATCTCGTAGATAGTATAGTCACAGCAAAGAACTAAAATTTCGATCCCCAAATGAAAAAACAATGCCTTCTGAGGGCATGTACTTTTATGTATCCTTTCTAGATTGGCCAAATTCATATCATGTGAATAACATTTTTTAAAAATAATTCTTTTAGCTCTTTCTCAGGCTCCAAATAGATGCAAGGCTAATGCAGCATTCAAATTTGCTTCTTTTCTTTTAGGAATGGTTTGACTAATGGGGCAATGGGATTTTTGTTCAAGCAAGATTTCCTTCTGTCCCTACATGTTTAAAAAATAGATTGCCTCAACACAAACATTTCCTGTAGCTACTCCATGGGGCAAGGTGGACCCAAACTCCACTGTGTGGAATGACCTCGCAGAAGGATCCTCCTGTCCCTGAAGGCCACTCTGCCTTCTGCTACAAGTCCCAGTGCAGATTATGATATTTAACAAGGACTTTCAGCTATCTGAAACAAGAGTATAGCTTAGAGTTAAGAATGTGGCTTCTGGAGAGAGAGACTTGGTTTCAAATTCAGCTCTGTGACCTTGGGTAAGTTATTAAAACTTTCTAAGTCTCAGTTTCCTCTTTTAGAAAATGGAGAATATAAAACCAGCTTAGCAAGGGTAGTGAGAGAATTAGAGTGAAAGTTTAAATGCAAAGCCTTTGGCAGAGGGCCTGACACATGGCAAGTCCCCAGTAGATGTTAGCCACTATTATTTACAGGATTGATGTCTCCTATTGAATCTGAGTCATTTTCATAAGATGAAAGTAAGATGTGGATAGCTGAAATCAGCAGAGGATACCTTTTGTGGTGTGATCAAGTACAAGTTCTATACCTTAAATAATGTAGAAAGCCAATACAGGTAGGGCCAAAGAGAGAAACTACCGTAAATTCCTTATTGAGGGTACATTTTATTCCCCTTGGGAAGGAGAGAAGGCCTTACACATACATTCTGAATGCTGAATCTGCACAGACTAGTTTTAAAGACATTAGTTTCTTAGACTTTTGTCTGGCCCCTGACCTTTTCTGACTCTTAGATTTCCTTCTCCAACCATTTTCCAGAATTATGTTCCTGGTTCACACATTATCCAAAGCCAAACACTCTGTACCGTGTGTTAGTGATCACAGATGGAGGGTCCGTATGGGAGGAAGAGCTATAATGGTCTCCATACTGCATTAAGGAAACAATAAAGTATATCCCCTTGCAAGAACAGAATGGAGCTTCCTGAGGCTCTTTTGCATAAGGAACTCTTCCTAAAAGCCCACATTATTCATCAGCAAGCAGTGTGACCGCACATCCCAGTGGGGCAGGCAACAGAACAAGGATGTCTGCCAGGAAAGGAATTCTTAATTTTGGCTTCACCACAAACTTTCTGGACGACCTTGAACAAGTCATGTAACTTTGTATCCTATTTTACTTATCCTACCTTAAGTAGTCATAGCTTCCTAGGCCTAAAGGAACCTCAGGAAGTCATCAATTCATTCCTCTGGTGTCATGAAAAAAACTTTACTTCCAAGCATTTTCAGAGACACAATGCTTCCTCCCTCCCTTTCTCTTCCTTTCTTTCCTTCTTTTTTTCCTTCCTCTTGTGTTATTAAATTGTTTTCAAGGGATGGAATTTGATTGTGGCAGGGATCTCAAACTTAATGCTTTTTAGGGCCAGCGAGGTGTAGGGGGTTGAGTCTAAAACAGTAAGAAGCAGTAGCCATGTGGAAGGCTGGAGAGTACATGAATTCCAAAAGGTATCCCAACATGTTTTAGCTGTGCAGGCCAAACAGAATCTGTCTGCTTTCGGAGGTCCTTTACAACTCATGGCCAGTTTGTAACCTCTGAATTATATAAGTATGAAAATAGCGTCTATAATGCTGAGCTAAAAGGAATATATAACTAGATAATTAGATATAAATTTTCATATTATTGGCAAATACTCCATATGTGAAAATCTAGAATCACAAACTCAGTTTATTACGGTGTGAATCTCTGCTCAGAAGAAAACTACTTTGGTGCTTTTTTAAGCATTACATTTCCAAAAATTTATTTTACACTCCTTTCTTTCAGAAGACCTACTTTAAAACGTACTCAGGACCTTAGAGATCCCCTAAGTGATCCAAATTGACCCAGTTAATTGCCAAGGGAACAAAATAAAACCCCAGTGCCTTGCTCCCAAATTCAGTGTTTCCTAATCTGATCATGTTAAACTTCTGAGGTGGTTTTACTGGCACCCAGAGAAAATTAGATTGTCCTCCCCCCTAATTTTATTTTCCTTTTCTCCTTGTTCTTGTATGTTATTACTATTAATTGAGACAAAAATTCTCTGGTGTGCTTGGGTGACATAAATGTACTAGTGTACAAAGAAGGGAATGGATACAAGTGATCTTTTGATTCTCCCTCATTTTCCTTCCTCTTTCAGGCGAGGGCAAATCCATCACACTGCAGGTGCAGTCTCGGCCAACATCTCTGGGAAAAGCCCAAAGGCGCAGCTGGCCTCCAAGTTGAGCATAAAAGCTGGGGTCACAATTCATTCAGCTCCTAAGAGGAACTGGGCATGGATGGCACTTTAGCCCTTTCAGGAGGGTTGGCCAGGCATGGGAAGCAGGGTAGGCTGGACTGGATGGACTTAAGAGTTACAACAGAAAATGTAAAAAGCAAAAGAAAAATGAAAAGCCAAAGCCCAGTGCCAGCTGGCATGAATCCAAACCCAGGAAGGTGTCTTGGGATGGACGGGAAGGGTGTCTATGAAAGGGCCCTAGGGAATAACATTGACCTCAGAGTCTGACTTGACTTCAACTGATCAAAGGCAAACAGGGTACCCTCCCTGTGAAATTCACAGAAGCACAAACTGAAAGGTAGAGGTGGACTTAGAGATCACCTGACACATCTACAATAACCTCTCATTTTACACAGGACACCTCAGGAGGTGAGGTCGTATATTTGGAGGCCAAGCTCCAGTCTCCAAGCATCCTGTCCTGCACTCTAGATAGACAACTCCACATTGCTTTGCTTTGTCTAGGGTTAAATTCAGATTCTTTACCATGAGGGCAGGGTCTACAACTCTTTGAATGACATTAGTCTTTAGTGCTCCATTAATCAACCACTTATAAGTAGCATAGGAAAATGTCACTCAATTTAGGGATCATTCTGTGGCTGGTTTTCTTTAATAACCTCTATTTTGACTTTTGCTTTAGGTAGTTGGCGGGGGGGGGGGGGGGTTGTGTAGCCAGCTCAATTAATCACACTGATGACAAACTTATTCTAAAATATTAGTCAGGTCAGGTAAATAATGTTCATTGATTTTTTTAAACATGGCAGTAAATTGATCATAATGTTGATGTTTGCTGTATAGGCACAGCCAAATTGCATGTATAATTTGTAAAATGCGTAAGTTAAACTTTTCTTAATTGGTGATAGAACAAGTACTGCAAAGTCTGTGAGGGCACACAAATTCAAATGAGGCTGGGCGCGGTGGCTCACACCTGTAATCCTAGCACTCTGGGAGACTGAGGTGGGTGGATCATAAGGTCAGGAGTTCGAGTTCAGCCTGGCCAACATGGTGAAACCTTGTCTCTACTAAAGATACAAAAAATTAGCGGGGCATGGTGGCGTGTGCCTGTAATTCCAGCTACTCAGGAGCCTGAGGCAGGAGAATCGCTTGAACCTAGGAGGCGGAGGTTGCAGTGAGCCAAGATCATGCCACTGCACTCCAGCCTGGGCAACAGGGTGAGACTCTGTCTCAAAAAAAAAAAAAAATGAAAGAAGTGTATAGTAGATTTTTTAAGTAACTAGGAGTTGGAGTTGGGCATTTAAGATAGGAAAGCCCTCGTGAATAATATGAATATAACTAACTATACTAGTAAGCTTACTTTAATAAATGACTGTGTACTAATTACTACACTGATTTAAATCACTACACTTGACTTTGTAAAGAATAGGGATGATATGGTATGGTCATCCCTGTTCTTTACAAAGAAGTCAACTCATTTGTCCCAAGTGAGCTAGTAAGTCGTGGACATAGGGACCATGCCTGAATGCTGTCTGGCTCTGAGTCCTATCTGGTTCTCATGCAGTTTGAGAAGCAGCATGGTACAGGGGCTGGAGCGCTGGACCAAGAGTTAAGGGACCCAAGTCCTTACCGCTGGTCTTGCCTCCAGCTCAGTGCCTGTTAGTTAGTCACCTTTCCTGCCTCAAAATGATGAGGTTGGGCTGAAACTAGGGCTCCAGTTCCAAGATATTGGGTATTTGATGCTTTGTTCAGGTTTCTATTCTTAAACACACCATGTAAGCAGCACTTCTTGATTGGGAGCAAAATAATTGATCCCAGATTTTAAAGAGAAGCTGTGTTTAGCTTTAAAAAAAATTAAAAAGAAAGGCACAGTCTCAAGAGGCAGACAGAGCTGGGTCCATATCCTGACACTACCTATATCACCTGGAACATATGACTCTACCTCTCTAGGCCCTGGCTTCCCCCTCTTTTTGAAGGGCATAGTTATACCTACTTCATTTGGATGTTCTGAAGATTAAATGAGAGAACATGTCTCAAGCAGTGGATCACAGCAGGATTTCAACAAATTTTCTTTGGTGTCAACTTAGACAATTAGGGTCAGGTGCTGAAAACCTAAGTTAATATTTACTCTTCCAATAAGAAAATTAATGTATTTCAGAAGTGTATAGTAGAAAAACCAAAGAAGGTTAGGTTAAAAATAGGAAGAAAAGTTCCAGATAATGTATTTCCTGAAATACATTAATTTTCATCTAGAAATTATCTGGAACTTTTCTTCCTGTTTTTAACCTAATCTTCTTTGGTTTTTTACTTTTTTTTTTTTTAAACATCCCCAGGAGCTACGTACTATATTGTCCCCTTTTTACACTGAGGAAATAGATGGATAGAAATGTTAAATAACCTGCTCAAGATACACACCTAGAAAGTGGTGAAGGAAGGAATCAAATGGAATCATCTTGGTTTCAAAGCCTTTGCTCTAAGTATCACCTCCCACATGCCACACAGTCATCCTAAAGAATCTCAGATTTTGAATGAAATGAAGCATCAACAATATAGACTGGCTTCCTGGGAGCATTTATAGCTCTTGAAGGCAACAGATTTTCTCCAAATGATTTGAGCCCAACCAATCACAGTGAAGAACCTGGGGTAGAGTTCATCTGTTCACCGAACAGCTTGGGTGCCACAGAAACACCCTCTATCCCTTGGTAAGGATAGAGTAGATTTCTAGAATACTAGAAAAAGTTTAAAGCAAAGGCAGTTTTCATTGAATTTGAAGTGAGAATAAAGCAGGTCCTGGATTTGAAATTAATTTCACTATTATACACAGGTGCACAAGCAAGTGCTCTTCTCCCACAGGCAAGAGTAGGAAGGACTCAGGAAGGCTCAACTTGCAAACTCCCCAGTATGGAGTGGCTACCTTCAAAATGCAATCCTTCCTTTCCCAGCTCAATTCCAGTATGTATTTTCAAGTGACTCCCTTCAAAATCCAATCATTTTCTTCCCAGCTCATTTCCAGTATGTATTTTCAAAGGCTATGTCATTTTTGAAGGTAAGAAAAAACTCACACATTCATTATAATGAGACAAATGCTAATTAAATATTTATATTCTAGTTATTAGGATTTCAGTTCTGCAGTTTAATGGTGAGCTTCTTTAAAGAATTCTCCTTTGCTTTCTCTCTCTACCAAGATAGGCTGAATGACACCTGAAGCATTTCCATGTTCTTAATTGTCTTGAAAAGAAGTGTTTGAAACAAGTTAAATCCTTCACCAAATAAATACAAAAAATGAAACGAGATAAGCATCTACCAAAACATTTATATATCCATCTCAGTCATTCGCGATGCAAAGATGTAAATAATAAGCTAAGGGAATTAAACTGCTAGCTCAAGAAAGACAGGAAACACCCTTTCCAAATAATGAATTATTTTCTAACCTTGCATACACCTCATTTTTTACATCTTAATGTTAATTGCACGGTAGTTTTGACTGAGTAGTAGTTGTAAGAGTAACAGCAGTTAGTACTTATTAACCTCCTACTATGTAACATACACTGCATTGAATCCTTCACATAAACTATTTCATGGAATACTCACAAACTTATGGGGTGAATGCTATTATGTTCTTATTTTTATGGGTGATGGAAGACTCAGAAAAATAAAATCAACTACCCAAGGTCTTGGAACCAGTACAGTAGAGTGGTTGAGGTTCTATGTGAATCAAAGCATCTGATGCCAGAACCCAAATCACAACCCTTTTTTATCCCAATCCGTCTGGACAGGGAGAGTCCTTGCCAATATTTCAGTATGCCAGTATGAGAGTGTGCATCTCATGGAACGAGGAACCTGTTTCTGTCTTGTTCACTCTGAGTCATTCCCGGGTCAGGCACTGAGTCTGGCATCTACACAGCGGGTACTCAATAAATAAATCAAACAGCCAGCTGAATCAATTCAAATGTGCTTTCCAGGTATACAAATACAACAGGTTTAGGCCTGCAAATACTCACAGCCCCGGTGGGTCTCTGCTACCTTTTGTGCTTAAGAAAACCTTGTAATTTAGTAAAAATCCATCCTACAATTTGTGATTGAGAAAAACCTGCTTTGTGATCCATCCTTTTCTCTAGACTCTGATGAAATCTAGTGTCTGTAAAAATGCAAAAGAGATCCAATAAATTGGTACAAATTGAATCACACTAATTTAATTTAAAAAAATACATGGTGTGTTTACTGTGTCACAGGGTCAGGAAGATCAGACCCTGCCCTTATAAAGCTTCTAATCTTAAGGGATGTGAAAAAGACAAGTATACAAGTGACTCTAAAAAAAAAATAAAAGGTACATGTCAAAGGGAGTAATACAGAGATAGGTGCATCTTTGGGAAGGAGGAATGAGAACTGCCAACCTGTGTTTGCTCTATCAGCACTATCTAATCCAATTTCCTGCAAGGACAGAAATATTCTGTCTGCACTGTCCAGCATGGTAGCTCTTGAGTGGCTACTGATCATGTGAAATGAGAAATGGAGTTTTTACATTTTATTTCAATTCACTGGAATTACATTTAAATAGCCAGATGTAACCAGTGGCTACCACATTAGGCAGCACAGCCCAAGATCTCCAAACTTAGTTGTTCATTAATCTGGAGATCTTTTTAAGAATACACATTCTCATGCCTCATGGAGATTCTGATTAAGTAAGTCTAGGATGGGGTCTGGGAAGATCTGTATATGTTTAAAAGCACCAGAGTCCTGTCATGCAGAGCACGTTTAAAAGACTCCAGCCAGCCGGGCGCAGTGGCTCACGCCTTTAATCCCAGCACTTTGGGAGGCCGAGGCGGGCGGATCAGGAAGTCAAGAGATCGAGATCATCCTGGCCAACATGGTGAAACCCCATTTCTACTAAGAAAAAATACAAAAATTAGCTGGGCCTGCTGGCATGCACCTGTAGTCCCAGCTACTTGGGAGGCTGAGGCAGAAGAATTGTTTAAACCCAGGAGGCAGAGATTGCAGTGAGCTGATATTGCGCCACTGCACTCCAGCCTGGCACCTGGTGACAGACCGAGACTCTGTCTCAAAAAAAAAAAAAAAAAAAAAAAAGACTCCAGCCTTAGTCTGGCTCTGCCCTGCCACCACTCACAGGCTCAGAGGATCCAGCGGGCATGTCAGCTAGGGCTTGGTAACTGCAAAGACACAGGTAGCCGTGGCTTTGCCCGAAGCCACAGTGTTTCGTTCTTCTAGTCACTCATCATAGTGTTCTCAGAGGTGACTCAAACTCTTGAAGTCCAAGGTTATGTTTTATTCATCCTGGTAGGTAGTGCACTTAACATAGTGACTAGCCTGCAAGTGTTCAATGAAACAACCAGAGTACATCACAAAATATATTCAGACCGTTCTTCATTTATTGGACATCTCTTGCTATACCAGAGAGAACAAAGTCTGAAACAGGTGTATGGACTCATAAATTTCACATAGTTTGAATCCAGAAGGAAATACTTAAGAATTCTTTTGCCTAAACTCTTAGGATGAAGCAAACAAAGGTTTTCATCAGAATAGAGCTCCTCTTTTCAAGTATCAGAGTACACCATTGCTCTCCTTACTTACTATATTCAAATATAATAACTGAAGAGTTTACATAGAAAATAACTTACACAGAAAATGTTTAGCCCTGTATGAAATGCCATGAGTCCTACCATATTCCCTAAAGAAAAAGCTAAATGAAACTTTTTAGAAATTAAGAGCTTTTGATGGCAAATTTGCTAGACAGGGCCTAGTAGAATGCTAGCCATAGAGGGGTTACTGGAAAATGATTGATGAATGAACAAATAAACCTTTTTAGGTGATACCAATTTGTTTTGTACTCTAGGCATTTTAGTTACTTCTCATTAAAAATATGTGTCACTTCCAGATCAGATTCTTGGACCACATAATTATAGAAGATATAAAGTAAAAGTAATTCTAAAAGCTAGCAGGGCAAATTAATATTATTATGGGAAAGGTAGATATGGTTTTGGAGAACTCAGGAAATTGTCTCTAGATTTTCCAAAAAGAACAACAAAAAAACAAGGATGGGAAAACGGGATCCCTGAGAAAGCAGCTCTTCAGAATATGGCAATAAACATAGGCTTTGGAGTCAACAGATTGAGATCTCTGTGTCTTCCTTTGAGAATAGCATCAGCATCCTTGCTTCACGTGATTGTTAAAAAGATGAAATGAGTTAATATGCACAAAATGCCTACATCACTTACCGTGAGTCCATCCCATGATCTGGGTCGAAGTGCTTGTTAGTTACGGACTGTGGACTCAAAAAAAGAGATGTTGAATCCCAATCCCAAGAACCTCAGAATGTGGCCTTTTTTGAAAATAGGGTCATTGCAGATACAGTTAGTTTAGATGAGGTCATACTGGAGTAGGCTAGGCCCCTAATCCAGTATGACTGGTATCCTTAAAAGAAGAGGGAAAGTGATGTGAAGATAAGGACACACAGCAAAAAGCCATGTGACAATGAAGGCAGAGATTGGAGTTCCACAGCTGTAAACCAAGGAATGTCAAAGTTTGCCAGCAAACGGCCAGAAGCTAAGAGGCAAGGACTCACTCTCCTATAGGTTTCAGAGGGAGCATGACCCTATTGACACCCTGATGATTTCATCTTGGACTTCAGCCTGCAGAACTGTGAAATAATGAATTTCTGTTGTTTTAAGCCACCCAGTTTGTGGTGCTTTGCCCCGACAGACCTAGTAAACCAAAAAAGTGTAATATTTTAAAGTAGCACAGTGGCTCACACCTGTAATCCCGGTGCTTTGGGAAACTGAAGCAGGAGGATTGCTTGAGCCCAGTAGTTCAAGACCAGCCTAGCAACACAGCGAGATCCCATCCCTACAAAAAATACAAAAATTAGCTGGGCGTGGTGGCATGTGCCTACAGTCCTAGCACTTAGGAGGCTAAAGTAGGAGATTGCCAGGAGTTCAAGGCTGCAAGTGAGCTGTGATCACGCCACTGCACTCCAGCCTGGGCAAAACAGTGGGACTTGTGTCTCTAAAAGAAAAAAAAATGTAAAGTAGTTAATATGTGTATTAACTACCTTCTAAATTATTATATGAATGTTTATTTTATCAAATACTTAGGGTCCTGATTTTCCTTACCCTACCTCTCCCTATTGCATTCTTAGTGCACGTAATTGATTATAAAAAGAGTTTGCTTTCTACTGTTGCCTGTAAATCCTACAGATAGGGAGATACAGGTACCTGTCCTTAGTATTTTAAAAGCTGTGGTAAGCTCTGTGATCTTTGTAATTTCTTCTAGGGCAGAGCAGGCTAAACTTATAGTTATTCATGAACTACCTTTGCTCTGTGCTAAAATCATTTTCCTCCCATATTTCGAAAAGTCACACAGCAGATACAGTTAGAAGAATCTTGAGCCTTTAGTCTTTCACAGCCCTTTTAAACCCAAGATTCTATGACAGGCAAAGAAAGTACAACAGGGGAAAACATTTTTTTTTTTTTCATTTAAATCACTTGTAATATTAAGAAAGTTTCTGTTTTTCTTTTTAAGAAATGGACTATCTGCATAGCTGGAATCACAAAGGAGCAATTTAACATTATTGAATTGAGAAACTGACAGAAGGCCCACACAGAACAAAACATCAAACAACAACTGGGCTATTTTTATTGCTCCTTTATAGCACCAGCAAGTGTAGTGATATAAAAACTACCGTGAAATCAATTAATTTTAGTCTTCTACAGATTTCAATTCTCTTCCTGTAATATGTCTATATGAAGTAATTGCTTTGTAATTAGCAGCATGATTAAATGTTAAATAAATGCTAAATCTTTACTTTGGCAGCCTTAATATGCCTGGAAGGCCCACTTTCATTACTTCTGTTTAAGTATTTCACAGTACAGTGCTGGGTATTCTCACTTCGGACAGATCTGACCATGCCCTGTTAATAAATGTTGCATAAAGAACTGGTTGCTACAGTGGTTCCAGATTGTACATTCAACATTACACATATACACCAGTGAAAAAATAGACTCGTCACTGTGGGCACTGAAAGTGCCAATACGTAGGCGGCTAATACCAAGCCATGGATTTTTGGATGCTGACCAAGTCAAGCAATTCCATTAGACTATATCAGATTTGCTTTTGCTCCCAGACTGAATTAAGTTTAGTTTGTAATTGTGAGAATAATTCTCCTCATCAAGAAAATGGCTAACATTTTCACATTTATTTCAGAACATTTACTGCATTTTTCTCTGCTCATCTAGAGCTCTGCACTGTCTTTTGTTACATTTTTTAAACCAGTAGTAATCTGTACTAATTATCTGACATTTTAACAAAATTTCTATTAAAAAAAAAATCTAACATCCAATGTCCTTAAGATGGGGGCCTTTAGCTCTGATCTAGTGATATTTCTCTAAAGAGCCTGACTGCTTAGGATTTGCTAATTAGAAGACGAAGTGCTGTTTAAACTTTAGACTGAGAAAATGTCAATAACATACCCCTTCCACATTAAAATGTTGCTTTAAAATTTGAAGACAGATGTACAGAAGTGTGCATACATTTAACGTAAAAGTTCCTGCTAGTTAAGGTTAAAGACAGCAGTGTTTGGGTCAATGACAGTACTTGTCCTTTGACTTGATAGAACCCAGCCACACTGAATGCCATCTTTTTAAAGCAGCAAAGTAAAGCCATCTGTCCTTGAACTCTCAAACTTTGTTTCAAATTCCTTTTCTAAACTATTTTTATGACTATTTTTAATAAAGATTTAAAGAACTAGACTTGTTAATCACTGCAAGAAAATGAAGTAGAGGTGTGCCTGCCGGTTGAAACCTCTCCTCTGAAGGCTTGGGGACCACAGTGGCTCTCTAAGGAAGTGGTCATAGACAGGGAAGGGGTACAGAATACAAAACAGAAACTGTGGAAGGTGCTCTACGTTCTTGCAACACTGGGACAGAATATCCGTTTTCCAGCTTTTAGATGGCAGGTGTGGGGCTTGTCAGCCTCCATAATCATGTAGGCCAATTCCTATAATAAATCTCTCTGTTGTATCTTACCAGTCATCCATCTGCCCATCCTATTCGTTCTCTTTGTCTGGCGAATCATGACTAATTCAAGTGATGTCACAGTTCCCACAGCTATAGGTGAAACAGCTGAGGTTAAAGCCAAGTTTGTTGTACAGTGCCCTTTCTGTGACTTCACCTACCTCAACTGTCTTATTGGACCTCAAGAGTACACTGCAGCTTTCTTTTAGACACATAGAAGAAAATTAACTTGTAGAGTGAAACCTTGGTTAACTAGAGCATTAGGGCTCAGGGAATTTGCAAATTTAATTTTCTGTTTGGCTGAAGGTTTCCTAGAAAGCTTTTATAGTTTCAAATTGTAATACATATATTTTTGCCTTTGATAAAATATGTGTTTTACTAAGACATAGTTTTCTTCAAGGCCCTGGTAATAAACGCATATTGGAATTTTTTTTTTCTTAATCAAAAGCCCTGGTTAAATTATTTTCTTCCAATCTTTCCTTTTCTTCTAACAGTGGACTGAGGGTGGAGGGGATCTAGTTAATTAGGATTTCTGCTAATCAGGTTTTTAAATTGTTTTGGTAAATTAAAATCAGGTGAAAATTACCTCCCTGAATTTGAAATAGTTTCTTATTATAGATTTTCCTTGATGCCAACGTGTTCCCCTATCTTAGTATGCATTTGAAACTAATGGTCCAGTACTTAAAGTGCTCAGGTCGTCGATGACCTGGACACCATAAATCCACTAGGGCACATTACTGGATAGTCCTTAACTGCACATTTTAGGCCTTGTGTAATCAAATAGTGAAAAGGAACAGCTGAGAACATTAAAATGCCTTATAAATCATAGTGCATCCTATTGTATCTCTTCAACTAATATGTTTATTAAATTAAAAGTAAAAATAATTTTAGTTGAACATCGACATTGTCCTTCATAACCATTAAAATATAAAAGAATCCAATGCTATTATGAGATCATTTTTATTGGTTTACCTCCTAGTTTTCTAATAGAAATTGTAGTTGCATTTTGAACTTTAAATACGGAAATTATTGTTTAAATGAAGCAAAATTAAAGTTATCTCTTAGAAAGACTAAGAAAGGGTTATTTCTTAATAAAATATATTTTAGAGTAAATTGCATTGCAGTCTTATATGTCTAGGATGAACATGTGCCTTCAAAATTCCTGTAGAGGTTTTGGTTTAAGGGAACATAGTTTAAACTATAGAACAAATGGTTATAATAGTGAGGAAATATATCTTAATGGTGGTTTATTATTACTTCAAATTACATTTAATTGAGGATAATGAAGACATAATTTGAAAACAAGACCAGAAAATGAGAATTATTTTATTGGAGAATTAAGCAACATTAAGTAGTATGCTTCAGCAACTTAGCATAAAATGTGAGCAAGTAGTTAGTTTATTTTCACTTCAGGGTTTTCAAGTCTCAAAAATCCAACTAGCACCTATGTTGGCACTCACCAAAAAATTCTGGGTACACAAAGATTACTATGAACATGTGGCTGGTAATTAGGTTTTTGTACCATTCCAAATGCCCACAGGAGTGATAGAAATGAATTAGAATAGTTTATCGAGCAACTCTTCTGTGTAAGGCACTTAGGGCAGCGGCAGGGGAGGTGGGGGAGCTGTGGAGCATCCCAGGTGGAGGAGAAGTTGTCCACAAACCATTGGTATTCTGAGCCAGTTGTGAGCATTTCTTTCCAAATCTGAATTCAGAGACATCACATTGGTAGCTTAAAATTGGTCATAAAAATGAGGGCTTATCTTTTTGGAGAGCCAGCTGTTAAACATTTACAGGAATACCACTGGTGTGTGTAAAGGTGCCAACGCAGCAGACTTGGAATAGGGGACAGAAAAGGAATGCTTTCATTTTGAATGGGATTTTGGTTATGCCACAACAGCAATGGAAATCAAGACAGAAAGGTAGGATGGTGCCTAGATATATGGAGGGCCTTTATGCTTCACTAAGGAGTTTTCTCTGATTTCACATCCTTGTCAGAGACTTAGAAGAAAACAGATGGTACATTCAAAAGGGAATGAATAAAGAAAGGTTTTTAAAAAGGGACCATTTATAAGGTGTCTTACTCTATTCCTGTCTCTACAATAAAATACCTGAGACTGGGTAATTTATAAAGAACACAAATTTATTTTCTCATAGTTCTGAAGGCTGAGGAAGTCCAAAAATTAACATACCAGATTTGGTGTCTGGTGAGGCCTGCTGCCTGCTTTGAAGATGATGCCTTCTTTCTGTGCCTTCACACGGGACAAGGGGACAGAGACAGAACTGAGGCTGTGTCCTCACATCCTCACATGGTGGAGGAGATGGACAGACAAAAGGAGACTAAAGAACTCCCTTCAATCTCTTTTATAAGAGCATTAGTCCACTCAAGAGGGCAGAGCCCTTATTACTTAATCACTTCCCAAAAGGCCCCACCTCTTAATACCATCACCTTGGGGTTTAAATTCCAATATACAAATTATGGAGGGACACATACATTCAAACAATAGCCTAAGGGATGGGTAAGGTTAAAGTCAATTCACAAAAGAAGGGCAAGCAACCCTGAGTGAGCTACTGCAGGATGCAGAACCCAATAAGAAGCCAGCTGGCAAGGGACCCACTTAAGGTGCAGTCCATATCCATCTGATTCCCAGGGTACAAAGCAAAGTGGAGAGGGTATTGGGCGGAACTGCAGGGATATCAAGCACAATACTATAGCCAGGGGGGACCATTTAATGCCTCTTTACAGGGGAACTATGGGATCATTTCTATAATTCAGAAAGATGAATCTGCCAGCTGTATGTAAGACAGACCGGAGAGGAGGCACACTAGATATGGGGAAACTGGTTAAGAAGAACTTACAGTAAGCTAAAGGAGAGGCAGCGAGGGCTGGAATTGGGGTGGTGTTGACAGGAACAAAGAAGAAGCACCATATTTAAAAGACACTAGGGAACTCTAACTAGAGAGGGATCTATTGGATACTGCAGTTGACTAGGTGTGCAGACAGGGGAGGGACAAGTTAAAAATAATGCCAAGACTGAGCCTGGGTGATGTGATGATAGCAGTTCTCAAAACAAGATAGGGGCCAGCAAGGGCAGGATCTTATTTTGGGAGTGGGATGAGTTTCCATTTGAATGATTAGAAGAGGGTGGGACAAAAGAGGCTGGAGTACTTCTCCTGGTTCCCTCCCTGCTGAGCTAATAGGCAGGGGCTTCATTCGTCTGCTGAAGGAACATTCTCTCTCTTGTATAGCCACAGTTCACTCTGCATCCTGGAAACCACTTCTTCCTCTTGCTCCTTCAGTGACATTGTGATTTTCAGGATGAAAATATCCATCAGGCATTTGGAAACATAGACTGGAGTTTGGAAGTGAGGTTATGGAGAGAAATTTGGGAGTTTTTCTCATAATGATCCAGTAAATAGAAGACTTAAGATCTGAAGGGACGTAGAAAAGTAAGTTAGTAATAAAAGGGTGCAGGGGAGCCCAAGACTGACTGCCATAAAGCATGTAATAAAGGATAACTCAGCATCTTGCTGAAAAATAACCAACTCTACCCCCACTATCTCTTCTTCATAAGTATTTGGTAATAGTTTCTAAATTTAGTTATAAGTTAATACAAAGATGGAACTAAAATTGTTACAGGGGCAAAATGCTAACTCAGTGTTGAAATCATCTCATATTGTAAGCCATGATAATTAAGATCAGGCAGAAAAGTGCATCTCTCCACTGAAGACAAATCAATAACAACTAAGTGTTATGGTCATTAGAGCCAGTGAAATTACTCAAGATCTAAAGCTTGTGGAGGATCTTGTCCACTGTCAGTCACCTCTGTCCATGTGAACACCAGCCAGATGTGGCTAAGTGCATTTTACACAATGCGTTCATGAATGAGAATGATAGTACATGCACGGAGTATGTGCATGCCAAGCAAGAGAAATGTTTCAGCTATCACCAAACTACTATAACAAATCTATATCTGTGGGCAACACAGGTGATGTGTTGTCAGTTAGCAAGTGTCTTAATCAGCGGTTCATCTACAATGAAAGGAAAATGTAGTATAGGGAAGAAAAGGGCAATGAAGAGCAGAAAATAAAACGAGGTAGGCTAATTTACTAGACATATGTGCCATGTTCACATGTATTATATCTTTCCATTCTCACAAACCTGTGATGCTACATTTTTTTTTTTACAACCAAGATTCAGAGAAGTTAATCGGCATGCTCAAGGCCACACAGAAATGGAGGAGAAGCTTTCTCCCTGATGTGCCTGACTTGTCATATGCCAGTCCACACATGTAAGACACTGGCATGCCACCCAATCAGTGAAGACTCCATAGAATTGCTCAGGCAATTTCCCTCTCCACCAGTTCAAGTGTTCTGTCATGGGGACACGTCTCTTCAGTATAGGATGCAGTCTCTTCCTTTGCTGAACTTTGTACAAGTTCTGCCTTCTCTGAACTCCAAGTGTACTTTGGAAGTAGGCAGAAAAGAAGGTCCCACTTTATTCTATTCTAAGCCACACTGGTCTTCTCTCTGCTGATGAAGCATACCAAAGTCCTTCTCACCTCTCGGCTTTGGCTTACAAAGCTCTTCCCTCTCCATACATTTTACTTGGCTAACTCTCCCTTGACCTTCAGATTTTGGCCTAAATGTCACTTGTTTAGGGAGGTCTTCTCTTAGAAAGCTTTACGTTATATTCTCCTGGCCTCATGTACTTCTTTTCCACTGGACTAATACAGCCATCATTTTACACTTACTTGTGTGATAATTGGATTACTGCTTTTATCTCACATCAGACAGCAAGCTCCACATGGGAAAGGAGCACAAATCATCTGTTTTGCTCTCCACTATACTCCCAGCTCACAGAAAAAGATCTGCCACAATGGGGCTGTGGATATCTGCCAAATGATTGCAGTGAATGACTGTCATGTTCTAAGAATTGTACCAAGTGCTCTTCCATATATTCTCATACCAGCCCTATGGGTAGACATTATTCTTCCATTCTACAGATGAGTTTGGGGTTAATAAATTGAGTCTTTTAACCAATACTGAGCACAGCTATTACATGACAGAGTTGAGCTTCAAACCTGTCTGGTCTGCGCTCCTGTTTTTTTGCTTTGTTGCAGAATTCCTACAGATGATCACTTAATTATTTTGATTTCCTTCTATTCACTCTATCTCACCAATGAGTCTGGAAGCTCATTTGGACAGAAATAACACAACGTACATTTTCTTCAACCCTCATATCACCTTTCCAATAGCACTTGATATTCTACATACATTTAATGAATACTTTTTGATTAATAACACTTCCTTGGCAATATCACAAAAAGCATTCCCACATGAGTTCAACTTTCTATAATAACCTCTCTAAAGCAGTAACATAGTAATATCTCTGAGTATAATACAGGTTTATGAACTACTCATTTTCTACCAAAATACAAAGGAGATAACTTGTAAAAATTATTTTAAAGAAGCAGTGTGGCAAAATGACATAGACATATGACACAGAAATCCCTTTCCTCTTTCAATGACTGAATATTCACTAGGTACATTTTCTATGTGCCAATTGCTTTCATAGGTGCCAGGGACCTAAGACTCAGTCATAGTCTTTTCCCTTAAGGAGCTGTTTGGTGGTGGTGGTATTACAGAATGTAAATAAATGCTCCTAAATTAAGATAACACATGCTAGACTTGAGTGGGGACAAGGAGATGTGGGAAAATCAAGGGCAGTGTGACTAACTCAGTCTGGAGGAAACCCAGAATTACTGTTCCTACGCATACTTCTTACTAGCTGTAAGATACTGGGCAAGATCCTTGTCTCAGGTTTTTTCCTACATCTTTAATATGGGGATAATACACAACTTCCAGAGTTGATATGTGTTCCTCTCAGCACACTTAGAAAACTCTATTTACTGGCCTGCAAGGGTAGCCAGGTGACTAGCTGTGTGGTACTGGCTTTCCCCCAGAGCTAAGAGTATGAATATCTACAATTACCTGTAAATGTGGTCACAGCAATTGGGAAGCACTGATAATGAGCATTATACAAGACAATGAATATGGAGTTCTCTGCAATTATTTCCATCTCACAAAGAATTCAAAGAATATCAGGTTAATGGTATTCTCAACTCTTCCCTTCATGTGCAAGTGAAAATCAGCTAGCTGAAACAGAGGAGGTGTTAGAGAGAACAACTCATAGCAACGGGCCTCTGTGGGTTCACCAGGAATCTCTCTAAGGGCCACACCTGATTTGGCTTGCCTGGTGACTTTCTCTTTTTCTTTTCTTTCCTTTTTTTTTTTTTTAAGTGACAACATCTTGCTTTGTCACCCAAGCTAGAGTGCCGTGGTGCAATCAGGGATCATTGCCGCCTGGACCTCCTGGGTTCAGGTGACCCTCCGCCTCAGCCTCCCAAGTAATTGGGACTACAGGTGTGCACCACCATGCTCAGTATGCCTGCTGACTTCCTCTTGCTTCCAGAAAGATCTGTGGTTAAACTGCACTCTTCTAATCTGGTCCTAACCAGGAGCTTTGTGGTTTGGTCAAGACACAAGATGATGATGTTGTTGTGTGATGATGATGATACTAAGAATTAACAATAACAATGGTAGCTGCATTGTCTATGAACCACTTATAAGATACTCAGCATTATTCTGAGAGTTTTACGTAGCCAACAACTTTCACATCACAATGGATGCAGAGAGATGAAGCTTTTGGGTTTGTTCGTTAAAATGTCTTAAATTCAGCTTGTCTTGGTGGAATGATAGCTCTGAACCTAACCTATTCTTTTTAGTTAGAAAATGTGATTCCATGAATTACTATTTAGGGGCATTATAATATTTTCAGACAGAAGAGAGAGCTGGATACAGAAGATAATCTAGAAACAAACAAAAAAGGCTCCGATATATTCACCTGTTTGCCAGTTCTTTCAAAGCACATGAGTGGAATCCCAATTTCCCATGTCGGGACAAATATAAAGTACTCTAAGGGTCCATGACAAAATGTGACAACCATGTGAACTACTGACTTCATAAACTATCTAGTCTGAATCTTCTTGTTCCTTAAAATCTCTCCACTTGTCTTGGAATTAGCATCCTCAGATTGCAGACCTTCTAGCAGTTAGAAATGTCAGATGTGAACATAATAATACCACTTCTACTCATTGCTATTGTACACTAAGTATGTACCTTGGAACAGGAACTGTGTTAAGGACTTTATATGCATGTTCTCATTTAATGATTCTAAGAGGCAGGTTCTATTATTATTCCCGTTTTGCAGATGTAGATACTGAGGTTCCATGAAATCACTATAGATCACAGAGAGAGCTGAGAACCAGTTTTGAAACTAATTCTTCCCAAATCTAGCACATGCCTCATTACCCACTCTTTCCCCTGCCTTCGGCTGCACGTCCTGTAACACTATGGCAATGACTGACACGTTGCTCTGATGCTTCCCTTACATGTCAGAAGGATACCTTAAAGCAAAACAATCTTTAGAAGTCAATCTCAAGTAGTAGTTTTTAATATTGCTAGCAGTTTGAAACTCATAAAAATCATTCACTACTTTTCATGGGCGGGCACGGGAGCTCACGCCTTTAATCCTAGCACTTTGGGAGGCCGAGGTGGGTGGATCTCTTGAGGTCAGGAGTTTGAGAGCAGCATGGCTAACATAATGAAACCCCATCTCTACTAAAAATACAAAAATTAGTTGGGCATGGTGGCGTGCACCTGTAGTCCCAGCTACTTAGGAGGCACGAGACTTGCCTGAACCCAGGAGGCGGAGGTTGCAGTGAGCTGAGACAGAGCTATTGCACTCCAGCCTGGGCAACAACAGTGAAACTCTATCTCAAAAGAAAAGAAAATTACGAAATGAGCTGGGCATAGTGGCAGGCACCTATGGTCCCAGCTATTCAGAAGGCTGAGGCACAACAATTGCTTGAACTCTGGAGGCAGATGCTGCTGTGAACCAATATTGCGCCACTGCACCCCAGCCTGGGCGACAGAAACAAGGCTCCATATTAAAGAAAATCATTGAATACTATTCATTAGATTATTTTGGCAAATATTGGCAGTAATTTTTTTCAAAATTTATCACTTTACCTGTCTTTTCCCTGTGTAACAGAAAGATGCTTTTCAATTTTTAGAAACCTTCTAAATTTAGACAATGATGATATAACTTAATAGGCAGTGGGATGGTAATGATTAGGAGAATGCAATCTGTAACTATGCATTCTCATCCATTTAAAATGATTTAAAGAGGGTTTATAAATACGTTCTGTTAATAACTGTAATATAATCTTAAAAGATAATTCAATGATTGGTTAAATAAACATACCAAACTAGATTTCAAAATTAAAAGTAGTTAAAAAAAGTGATTTTAGATAGACGTTAACATGGAATTATATAATATTTTGAGCAGAATGGGCTAAGAGAGCTAACGTAGTCTAGTCCTCTTGTTTTATAGCTGCAATTAAAGAGGAAGAAACATAGCCAAGCACTTTAACAGTACAGGTTTAGAGTCAGACAGACCCAAGTTCAATCCTTGCTTCTCTCATGATCAGCTCTCCTCCTATCATTCCCAAGTCACAGAGGCAGTTCTTGAAAATGCCCTGCTTGGAAAGCAGGAGTGCCATAACCTGAGAATTCAAATTCAAAGGATTCTCTCTTCTAAAACAGGTGTGTATCCATTCATTCACTTGAGGAATATTTATTACATACACATTAGTTGTTTCACCTTGGGGAAGTTACTTAGTTGCAGTCTGCCTTAGTTTCCTGAGCTATAAGGTGGGTGTCTACCTTACAGAATTGTTGCAAGGAAAGGAGCTAATCCACATAAGGTGTTGGTGATGGCTCCCAACACATTGGAAAGACAGAGTAGGATATCGTTGTTCTACTGCTACTACTAGATGCTATGTTAGGAAAAATGGTGGGTTCTGGGGATAGAATTTGGGAGTCCTATGTAATATTTTCCTCCCACTTACTAAAGCATCTCATTTGCATAGAACTAATCTCTCACTCCAGTGCTCAATCCTGGTAGTGAAGCCATTTGGGAACTTCACCAGGATTCCAATTTGACAGTGTGAATGAATGCATGAAGAGAAAACTATTCCACCAGCATCTGCCCACATATTTTGTGTTTTGCCTTCAGATGGCTTTGAAGTGACCTACGTTTTTCAAGTGGCCTCCAGGTGAGAAAGGATGAGTTTCTGAGTATGTGAGGAGGCTGGCTATGTACCTGTAGAACACAGCAAAGCTAACTGGTCCTTTTGGGGGTTAGGCCTTACATGTAGTCCTCACTGCACAGAACCATAGTGAGCTGGAATAACGATCTGGAAAAAGCCAGTCATTGCTATTCCACTGTCCTCATGGTTCTCTGATGGTCTGATGAGTTCATGCAGATTCCATGTATGTTCTGGAAACTCTCCGGATACGGCTGAAGTCCTACCTAACTCTGACTCCTGATCTTGGAAACCACAGAGAATGAAATGAACCTTGAGTAGTCATGTGGCTTCTCAGTCTTACTTCTCGTAGGAAACCTTACACTATCCCAGAGAAACCAGACCTCAGTATACTTTTAAGACCTTGAAGGAAGGCTCTCTCCAAAACTCATTTTGATTTGCAAGTCTTTCTAAACAAACAACAAACAAACAAACTTGTATGAAATCTGTCTCCCCTGCTCTGTATGTGTGATGTGTGTGCGTGTATGTGTGCATATCTGTATACATTGGTCATTATTCTGATAGGAAAGTTAAAATGCTCCTACTAAAGAAAAAAGTCAACAAAAAGAGAAAATGATACCACTGTAACATCTTTTCTAGGCAGAACATCCTCCATTCTTCCCACAAGTTCTGGGTTATCCCATTTCCCATCTCATTTTCTAACTCTACCTGTACTCTTTTATGAACCTTTCTTCCCATGTCACAAGTATTTTTTTAAGTGGCTAAGGTCAGCTTAAGATAAGCCATTAGGGAGAGGGCATAGTTAATCCTTAGGTGTAGGGCAAACTCAGCTTAAGTTTCCCTGCATGATACTTTTTAATTGATGCATCACAGGTCCTTGCTTTCTTTGGTAACCCAAGAGCTAGAATGCTGAGTCACTGTTACCTTGTTACCTGTTTGGACTCCACAGTCCAGGAAGCAGATACCGTCTGAGTGGAAGACACAAGGTCTGAGAGAGGCAGGGAGTCTCAGGTCTTATCCCACCTCTGTCTCCCTAGATGCGTGACCCTAGACAAATTCAACGTGTGCTAGGAAGAGGAGCCTTGCAAGACCTCTTTTTTTTACAGATAAACTTGATCGAGTGACTTGTCCACAGTCACAATGAACCTCTCCATGACTCTGGTCCCTCAGTTATTGGGGAAAAGGAGAAAGAATGATCACATTTGGTATCTCAGGATGTTACAGGTCAAATGAGACACATATTTAAGGATTCGGCAAAGTTTAAAGCTCTAAAATATGAGGCAGTGTCCTCTTTGTCAGCCCAGCTGCATCTTCCCTTCATGCAGCTTGTGCTGTCCTATGTTTGTTGCTATCGACTTTCTGTTTCCAGCCTCCTCTCCTGTTTACTCAAGACACACTGAATTCTGACCAAATGCTACAAGGAATTAACAACTTCATCTCCAGTTTAAAGTTCTCGACAAACTTAAGGAGTCTACCCTCTCTCAAGCAACCATCCAACCCACTTATGTTCAATGAGGCTAGATCAAAAATCGTCTCCTGCTGAGCACTTGTGTGGCAGGTGAAAGCCTGTTGTGTGAATCAACCAGTATGTTTCTTAAAGCCTCTGCTGGCAGCTGACTTCTGAATTAAGGCTGCTGCTTCTGTGTGTCTGCAGCCTCACTGTTGCCATCATAGCCCACCATGCTACACTTGCCAGTCTCCTTTCTATAACCCCAACTAAACTGAAGCTCACTGAGGGCAGAGGCAGGATCCTTGGCACTACTGACATTTGGACCAGATAATTCTGTTATGGGAGCTGTCCTGTGCTGTGCATTTTAGGCTATTTAGCAGCATCCCTGGCTTCTACACATAAGATGCCAGTATTGCATCCTTGTCCCCACCCTCACTTGTGACAGCAACTGACCAAAAAAGTCTCCAAATATTCCCAAATGTCCCCTCAGAGGCAAAAATCACCCTTGGTTGAAATCCTCTGTGCAGAGTGCCTTTTTCATACAGAGCACTCAATATTTGTAGGAGAATGCATAGGTTGATGGAAACAAAATGCTCCAATGTACAAGCTGCAGAAAAATCAAGCTAACTTCTTTTGGTTTTATTGTCTTCCTTAATGCCTGGCGTACAGCAGGTGCTCAATATATACTTGTGGGGTGAACAAATGTTTAATGATTGTAAATGGCTTCCTGTACCCCTGGTAAAATTTTTCCCCTCAAGAGGGCCCAGGTGAGGTGGTGAGGAACTGCCAATGATAGGGAGAGAAAATTTTAAAAAGAACAGCAAAATCTCTTAGCTGTGGGATTAGGGAGGGACCAGAAACATCACCTTGCAGAAAGGTGGGGCAATACCCAGACCATTAGCTCTGTATTTCATTCAAGCACTTAGGGCAGAAATCAAAATATTTGTACTGGTAATATTTAAATCATTTACCAGTGTTCCTGGATCCTTTAGAGCACAACTCTCATAGGGCCATGAAGCACCAGGAGGGTTGCAGGACATCCAGAAGGTCAGACATTGAGTCATTAGTGTCATTGCTGGGAATTGAGCCTGCACCTTCCTGATTCTCTGTACAGTACTTGATTACACTGATTATTATGGATGAAAATTAAGACATCACTATTGTGAAATAACAATGCAGGTTAATGATATTCTTTATTGCCATGCTAACATTTTTTTTTTCTAGAGGGGAAAATTATAGGCATGAAACCAATTAAGCTACCTTTCTTTCTTTTAAACTTCTTTAGTTTTTCTAAATGATGATTCTCTCTGCGGCTTCCTGCTTAATAGTGCAAACTCATTCTTTGTTTCCTAGGTCTTACTGAGATAGATGCTAATATTGGTGTGGTCCACTGTCCCCCTACAAATTGAAAATGACTATGCTAATATATTATCTCGCAAGGGGCAGTCATAAATAGGAAGAGCAAATATTTTGAAATGAATATTCAACGGACATTCTCCTGAAGAGGTTAGGCATTGCTGGAAGTGCCTCCCTTGAAAACCTTTGTTTCCAAGATTGCCCTTTCCTGGACACCACTGTAGGATGGCTCTCTTCCCTGGGTTGAAATGGTGGCTCCAGAATACAATGGCAGACTAATTTATGTGTTCCCCAAACATTAAACAGTCGTCCTTTACTCCCAGGTCTACAAAATATCTGCCACAGAAACCTTTCACATAGAAGGATATCGTGTCACATGTATATTGTTAATGTAACTATGGTAACCAAAAAATGCCACCAACATGTCTGTTTCATACACAAATGAGGGGACAGCTGTGGAGTCCACATGTCTGCCAGTGGTATAATAGATGTGAGCTACAACAGCCTGGGTTGGAAAATTACAACTCATTTATATTAATCAGAGCTTTCAAATAACACTCAACCTCTGAGCAATAAAGAGTGTAAATGGAAAGCAATAAGCCACTCTAAAAACAGTTTTCACTCCACAGATTTTAAAACTAAGTGTCTTAAGCTGATACAGCAGCATCTTTAGAAGGTACTCTGAAGTCAGACTGGACAAGAACTTGGGAATGTATTATTCCAAGTTCACTCCTGGCTTCTTTGCATCTCAGGGATGATTTTCAGTTCGTTACGTACAATGGTTCCATATAAGTTAAATGTTTAATTATGGTACTGGAAGCATGGCTTACATAAATATTTTAGGAATCTCACTGATTATGGCAGTTAGTCCTTCCAGCCTTATTCTTGCAACTCTATTATGTTATACATGACAAAACTGAGGGTTGGAATGGAGTTAAGCAACTGATCCAAGCTCATCCAGCTACGACTAGATAATAGCTTATTAACCAACCAATCAACTGATAAAACTGTTAATAAAACTCGACATTTGCCTAGAGCTTTGAAAACATTCAAAAAGTAAAAAAATATAATAGTAGTAAGCTTGCATATTGTTTCTTTTAAAAAACTGTAACATAAAATAGTATTTTAATTATTGGATAATATGCTTCACAGTACTACAGGGTGCCCGTAAAATCTGGAAACATTTATCATTTTATCATGGATTATAATGCAATGTCAATAAACCATTTATCATGCACTTGTCTATATTTCAAAACTTGGAAAGCTACTTTCTGTAATCTATAAAGTAGGTAATATGCTAAAACAAAAAATTAAAAAGCAAACTTCACTTAAAAAGACTTTTAGAACAAATAGATCTCTTGGTCAATAAAATATTGAATTTTACAGGTAGGGTTTAACTTTTGTCTCTATACTGTACTTTGAGCCAAAACAAGAGAGAATAAATGTTTTTGACTTCATCTATATAATTATAATTTCATCCTGAATTAAATATTAATCAAAGCTCTATTCATGAGATAAAGATACTTTCATTGTTCTCAGAAACATATGATTCTAAATGATCATATGATTCTAAAATGAAATTTGCTTTAACTCCAGATTGGCTTAACCCAAAATAGATGTTCAACATAATTTTTAAAAATTAAATACAATATTTGAATAACCTGACATTAGTGCTGAAATGAATCATTCAGAGAACTATTATTTTGTAACTTAAAAATAAATTTTAAGCATTGTGAAAGTCTCATAAAAATGACCTCTGCATCCTATAATTTACCATATTTTATTTATGACTTATGGCCTACTTATGGTGGTATAAAAAGCCCACCATTCTGATTATTTATCATCATTATTTATATTCCACTGGCTTAAGAAGTAGCAATACAACTCTGCAGGGAGAGATTTTCTTTAGTACCTAGCATATTCCCATGAGCGTCACTGCTTTAGAATATGTGGTAATTGCTCTAGCAGTTCAGGTCAAGAAGGTGGTCTTAGCACAGACTAACCAGAGAGAGATCAATGGCTGAGTTTTTCCTTGCTTTTTCAGAATGTCAGACATTAACCAGTGGTAGCTGAGGTTAATTTTTAGAACCAGAGTCTGCAGTTGGATCTGGTCTTGAGATATTTTATTTAGCAGAATGATCCTTTTCTAATAATTAAACACTTTATTACTTTTATTTACCAAGAAATGTGTTCTAATCTTTTCTTTCATGAGACTTGCAGAATAAAGATTACACACAGGCAGGTTAATTGCCAAAGATAAGGTTTCACAAATGTGAGGGTCATTTTAAGTTACCAGGTTTCAAAAATACACAGATGATAATTTTATAACAAATGGCTTTATAGTCTAGTTTAGAAATGTCAAGTTTAAGTTACCCTTCAACTCTATCAGGGAGACAGAATCCCAGGTGTGAAGAGTCAAATTAAGAGTTATTACAAAGATTTGTTACTTTCTGACTTCTGTATAGCTCTAAGACAGAAAATGCAAAGTTGGCTATCACAATTTCTTACTTAAATTTGATTCAATTCATTTTTCCCCTCCTGGGAAAATACTGCCTTATGTATTAAAAGGCACTGAACCAGCAAAAGTAACTTAAGGGACAAGTAAAATAGCAGACTAACATCTGTTGTCCACCCCTGCCCCCAAACACTCAGCCCTCCAAAACAATGTTGTCTTTTTTTCTGGTGGGGGTGGGGGTGTTGTATTTTAATGTCCCTTTCAGTGAATATATAGAATACAGGGGCAAATGCTGTTCAGTGAATAGGGTCTTTTTCCCTTCAACAGAGTTTGACGTTGACAAAAGAAGAGGCCACTGGGGCTGGTCAGTCCTAGGTATTAATATAATCGCCTGCCTCACGTTCGGCCTTTTGTTCCGCTGTCACACAACGCCAAGAGGTGAACAGTGCAGTGTGGTCACTCGGCTAACGTCAGACACGGCAGAAAGGCCCTTGCTCCAGAGTCTATTGCGTGACTGCCTCCCCGTTCACTGTTCTGTGACCTGAAAACCAGTCGAGTAACTAGGGATGGGACACCTGCAGCACCTGCAGTTCTACAAATTTGGTACCTTAAGAATCGAAATAATTCTCATGAGATCTACATGTCAGTCAACGACAGTGATCTTCTACTATCATGAATAGCTCTGACGATGAGGACCAATAAGCAAGAGTTAAATTATTAAAAGAAAACTCGAGAAGTTGAGGGATCAATTCGGAAATCACTTCAAGCCGCCGGAAGTGGATTAAAGTTACTGTTAGCCTCACATAAACCTTTTCCTAACTGGCTCACAATATCCAGCTTGAATATTGCACGAATATATACAGCCAGGTAAAGAGCAAGCAGCACTTTGTGCTTTCAATACAACAGCACTTAAAGAATTTGGCTCTTGAATAAAGGTGTCAGCAAGCCATGGAATTCCCAAACAGAAAAACTCACACTGCTTCTTTATTCTATTTTCTTAAGGTCTATTGTTAACTGAAGACTCCTTGTCTTTTCAAATTCCTTCATGTGAATGGATGAGGCCAGACATCTGCCAGGATCCGCTCACATTTGCATGCAAATCAGAGACTTCAGGACACATATGGCCCTGGAGCCAGTAACACTTTTACTCTAGATTTATACTGATCAAAGTGCCTTCCTGAACTTTCCACTCCTCCAGCCCTAGCTTTTACAAATGAAGTAATGAGTCTATTCCGCCAACATTACTTGGACTGTCATGGCAAAACAATACAAAACATGTTGTCTTTTAGAAAATCCTACACGCAAAAGCCCGAGTCGGTTCCCTCATCCACTTAGAATTCTCTTCCTTTACGATTTAGGTTTGGGAATGAAAATACTTACGGCGGGATGGGATTTAGACTCTTAGCCTTTGCCTTTGAGGTTCAAGTGCTTCAAAACCATTTGCACCCCGGCCGGTCATTCACTCACGGCCAGGCTCTATTCTTGGCGTTGGGGCTACAGCGGTGAACACGGCAGGAAAGGTCCCCTTCTCCTGGAGCAGACATCCCGCCGAATGGCCCGGTCCGCGTATCCGCGCGGGCTCTCCCGGAACCGTCCCGGGACGAGCGGCCCTCCCGCTGCTGGACTTTCCCCCGCTCCAACCCCAGCCTGCCAGGCAGGGACTCCCTGGGTGGGACGCGGGCGCCGCGGGAGGCGGAGAAGCGCCGAGTCGGCGGCTGCCCACACCCCTCTCCACGCAGCACAAAGGACACTCGCTGGCAAACTTTCCTCGCTTCTGACCCAGGCCAAGCCGAGAACTCAGCGCCGGCTCAGTTCCTGGCGGGGATGAGGCTTCCCTAACATTTTGGGCTCTCTGGCAACCGTCCTGAAGCTGCCACTCCTTCTGGGCTCAAAGCTCACAGGCTGAGGTCTATCCCCGCGTGGACTGCCGATAGTTGGGTAGATTCTTCCCAAGGCTCTGACTTCAATACATTCAGTACCTTGTCAATTATGCCCTTTGCCCCTTTCTCTTACCAAGGCCACCGCCAAGACACCCTTTTTCTTTTCTCTCCCCATAATCCGCCACCTTCCTTTCCCTCCTCTGGGCCCTCTTTCCAACTCCCTGAGCTGGCTCCCTTTCCGCGTTTCCCTCCGGCCCAAGCTGCCTTCTCCAGTTCACATCCTGGTAGCCCTCCTCCCTCCCAGTCCCCGGGCACCATCTCCCCTGGTCGGCCCCTGAAATCCAGCGGGCTCGACTCCAGTCACTGCCTTTTGCCTGTTTCTATCCGGCCTTCCTTCCCAACTACCGCTCTCCCACACCCTGGTTTTTTCTTTTTGGTGGGGGGAAACAGGGGGAGACGGGGCACTACATTCCCGTTTCCTCACTTCGTCATTTTCCCCAGCTCCATGAGCCGCGCCCCCTGGTCCCCCTTAGGCCCGCGATCTTACCCTGCGGTTCCCCAGACCCTGTAGGGTCCCCCACTCCACCAAGTTTGCCTCGACTTCCCCTCGTTGCCTCCCACACCTACTGCCGCGGCGCGGCTGGCCAGGGCACTTACCCCTAGGCCCAGCTGGTGGGGGTATCGGGGCGCGCACGGACCCGGCACCCGTCGCGGCGGCAGCAGCAGCAGCAGCAGCAGCAGGAGGAGAACGACTAGGAGGAGGAGGAGGAGGAGGACGGCGTGAGCGGCGCCTCCTTCCCAGCCCGCAGCGCGCACTGGCTCCTCGGGGGACCCCCGGCAGAGCACCAAGACAGGAGGCGAGGCGGCGACACAAGCAACAGCTGCTGCACGGGGCTGGGCTCAGTCGGTTCTTGGAGGCCAGGGCAGGGGCAGGCAGGATTGGGAAGGAGGGTCGGAGAAGTCGGGTGCAGAGGGCGGGGCAGCGAGCGGCCAGGTCCGGAGGAAGGCGCCCCAGGCGCGTAGGGATGCCGCTGCACGGTGGCGGTCGCCCGGGCTGACGCCGCCGGCCCCTCTCCCCACCCGGCAGGCGCTTGCAGGCACGGGCGCACGGGCCTCGCCTCGCTCCCCCACTCGTTGCCGGCGCCCTCGGTGCGCCCCGCTTTGTGCTCCCCGCAGCCGGCGTGCACCTGGTGTAAGCAAAGGCGGTCAGCTGATGGGCCGTGCGCGGATTGGCTGCTCCGCCGTCTCCTCCCCTCCAGCCCGACCCCCTTCCCGGACTCCCCCTCCCGCCCCCGCCCCCGCCCCCGCCCTCGGCGTAGCCCGGTGCTGGGCACCATCTGTAGCCCGCCCAACAAAGGCGCAGCGCCGCGGGCCTCGGGTTGTCGGGCCGCGCTGCGCCGCCGCGGTAGCCGCTGCAGGGAGCAGCCGGCCGCCGCTTTTTGTCTAGAGGACAGCAGGCTGCGGCTGGGTACGGAGGCGAGGCGCACTGCTGTTTCTTAGCAAAAGACAGACCAAGAGGAAAAAAACGTCGGTGCTAGGAGGCCAGCTAGGCAGAATGGGGCCACGTCTCTGTGCAACGCAGAACTTGGGCTCCGGGGCTGAGAAGCAGACATAGTTCGGCCCGGGATTGTGAGAGCCAAGTTTCCGGGTGAAATCCGACCCTGCGTCTTAAAATACAGGGCGCGTCCTCGGGCTGTGTGTGCGCGTCCGGGGGCGTCCTCCGCGGACCTGGCCCGGGCCGGTGCCCTTGCCGCGGGAAGGAGGATTCGGACGCTTACCTCAGTGGCGAAGCCGCTCCCCATTTGAGGAGACTTTCTAAAAACATTTCTGAAACTTTGAAATGACAGCTTTCTGATTTGTTAGGTGTGGAAGTTGCGTTTAAATAGGCGGCGGAGGACTGAGAACGCAGTCTTAAGTGGAGGGTCGGGAGGGAATGGGTCTTCGGAAACTGCACGTGAACCGGCGTCTCAATTTCAAAGTCGCCAGCAAGCACTGAGCAGGGCTCCAGAGAAGCCTTGGCACTCTTTACTGGGGGCTTCTGCTTTAAGCGAAAACATCGTTAGATCCTCAGTAATGAACCACTTTGGGCAAAGGATTGTGGTGACATTTCATTATGATGTCTAAGCTTAAAACTTCTGGAGAATTTGGAAGGATATATTACTAGAGAATAATCTTTTGGATTCTTCTAAGCCATGGGATAAATTCAATGTCAGTAATCGTATTCTTGATCCTTCTAGCATTTCTTGGCGTCTCGCGTAGGTCTGATAAACGTTTGATGTCCTTACGTGTTCACATACTTTGTCATCCTGAGATTGTGTCATGTAGACATCAGTGGTCACATTGTATCTTAGAAGGCTTTAAGAAAAGATGATATTAGCACTTGGGCTAGAACATCGTGCAGACCAGAGGAACAGCTAGAGAAAAAGGCCCACTGCTGTCTACAAATTAATAAGAAGATTTAAGATCTTTTAAAGCAAGTTGAGTCTAGACCCTCACCCAAGTTTTGTAACATGATTTTGTCTCTTTCCCTCCTTTTCATGCAGATTATCCACGGAATTAGCATGCAGACAGCATGAAGTTTGTCTGACAGAAGGTGGCCTCTGGTAGAAGCACAGAACTTGAATGGTCAGGGAAAAATAGAATGCAGGTTTCTCAGGGAGTTTCCGTTAGGTTTCCAGCCTGTCTTCCTGGGAGTGGAAGAGAGATGAGGTTGTGCCCTTCAAGGAGGACCTTTACAGAGAGGTCTTAAAGGAGCATTTGGAGCAATTAATGATGGTGACAGTTGCTCCTAGGAGGCAAAATCTAGAGCAGCCTCCAGGTTTTGGAAGAGACTTTCTGAGAATAGTATGAGTCAGGGACCAATGTATGAATTTTGAAACCAGGCCAACACTGTTTTAAATCCCAGCACTGTAATTTATAAGCTGTGTCCCTATGGGTAAGTCACTTTATTTTTTTAAGCCTTCCTTTCCTTGGCTCTAAAGTAGGGTTAATAACGGTACTTATCCCAAAGGATTATGATGGTTAAGTGGGAGTAAGCACGTCAAATGCTTAGGACAGTGCTTAGTATACAGTAAGCATTCAACGACAGTTGTAAACTCTAGGCATTATTAGGCAGGTATTGAAGACTAAAAGAAGACGTTAGTTCAGACAAGTGGGCTGATGATTCCACATGTGACAGAATATCTCAAAGGCACTAGCTGTTCCAGTGGAGGAAATGGACTCTGTCTCCCCACTGTTCATTTATTTTTAAATTAGCGTGTCGTTTATTTAAACTGATTTCCCTCTTCCCCAAAGCAAGAGTGAGAAAGGCAGCTTTGCCTGTTTCTACTTGACCACTGCATGCATTTGGTTCCAGACAGAGAGAGCATTATCATTAGGAAGACGTGTGTCAGGGATGGGGGAAGGAATTTGGGTGAGAGGATGGGGCTTGCTGTGGACAGAAGAGGACAGATCAGCATGGCAATTATAAGAGAGTCTGAAATTTGGTGCAAATATTAGGAATTTGCTGAATTGCCTAAATTGGTAATTGGTTCAAATTTTAGAAATTACCATTTTTTAACTCTGCAAAGGGGTTTCGAGACTAACTTGTTAACTGATACTTAAAAACTCCTTGTCATTGGGATGGATGAAGGGGAAACACCAAGTCAATGAACCAGCATAACTAAACCAAATCTCTTACTTATTTCTTGCTTAAAAAGCTCAAATCCCTCTGAATTACTCCTAGTCAGCTCACACAGTCCTGAGATCCTGAATGAGTAAAAAAGCACTTAATGGTTCTTTATTAAGGTATGGTAGAAGACCTTGGAATCTTTGAAGGAGAACGAAATTGGATACAAGAGCCCAAGAGTTCCCAAGAGAGCAAAGTCTTACTGTTGATGTAAAGAGTTCCTGCCCCAAGATTGCCTGTGTTGAGACACTACAAACCCCTCTGGATTCGTTCACTGGCCCCTTGAGGTTCTTTAGCTCTGGTTTGAAGGAACATTATAATTGGTATTAGCCTAATTGTACTGATCTATGTGGTAAATAAGGGAAAAAAAGAAACTTCAGAGGATAATCATATTTGAATAATCTTTAAAAGAACATCTGTGTTTTAAAAAGATAATTATCATATGCCACTTAAATGCAATTTTTCAAAGTTGAAAATATATGTCTAGTTGAAATATTAATAGAGTACCAGTAGTTAGACTTCTTTCCAATTTCTGAGCTAAAATTATAGTTTTAAAACAACTACCACCAAGTTCTTAGAGGGTGATGACTGCAACTTAAAATTATGTGACTGTTGTGTCATTGTTAACTTTCATACCAAATGTATTGTTTCTCTAAGAATTTTTGACAATGAGTGGGTTTACTATATATACATAGTTCCTGTTCTAGTTTTTTTTTTTTTACTGTACATAAAATATCCCAACACAAAAAAGGCATTAATTGAGGTTTCTGTAATTAAAACTAGTTTTGCATTTAAGCTTAAAAACTTGATATGGAATTAAAGTGACCAACCATCTTAGTTTGCCTGGGAATCTCCAGGTTTTAGTCCTAAAAGTCTCAACATCTCAGGTAACTCCTTAGTCTTGAGTAAACCAAGATGGGGGTGGTTCTAAATGAAACTAACTTTAATAGGTTTATGATGCTGTGACAATTTTAGTCCAGTTGCAACTTTGCAAATATACCAAATAATGTTTTACCCCCTACTGAATAAAGGGTCCTGTTTCCACTTGTAGAACTTAGTTGTTGCAGAGATGTTGACAGTCATTGTATTGGTCCATTTTCATACTGTTATGAAGAAATACCCAAGACTGGGTAATTTATAAAGAAAAAGAGGTTTAATAGACTCATAGTTTTAATGGCTAGGGAGGCCTCCAAATCATGGCAGAAGGCAAAGGAAGAACATAGGCACGTCTTACATGGCAGCAGGCAAGAGAGTATGTGCAGGAGAACTGCCTCTTATAAAACCTTCAGATCTTACTTGAGACTGATTCACTATCATGAGAATAGCACAGGAAAAAAATCCGTCCTCATGATTCAATTACCTCCCATTGGGTCCTTCCCACAATGCATGGGGATTATGGGAACTACAATTCAAGATGAGATTTAGGTGGGGACACAGCCAAACCATATCAGTCATCAAATCCAACTTTCTTATTTTGTGGATAAAGAAACTGAGTCCTAGAAGAGGAACTCTGCCAATGTGTTTACAAAGCCTACACTGAAAGCTAGACCATATACTCTTTGGAGAGGGATGATATGACCAACTCCTAGCCCAGGGCCTATACCATGTAATAGGTAGTTGGTAAACTTCTTAAAAATAAATGAATCAGTTAATAAATGGATGTTTTTATGTAATTGGGTCACATTATTTCATGAGTATTGTCTTCGTATCATTAAAAAGTCTTTGAAGCTATAATGCTTAATGGCTGCATAATTCCACCAATGGTTTGTTGGTGAGAAATGAGGACTTTCTGAATTATTTGTCACCACATATAATAAACATAGTTGTTTAAAAATGCTATTTTGGTTATTGATCTATAGATATCAACTACGCTTTGGATTATCAAGTTAACATATACAACTTTTTCTATTTTCCTTACTGTTTACCTTTAGTGAGCCAAAATTACTAAAAAAGAAAAGAAAATTTGTTTGCTTTTGTAAAGATTTCAGTTGACAGAAGAATTTTAGAATTTTCATTGTTTTTAATTATTTGCTCTCCATTGTAATTTCTCGTCTGTATAACAATAGTTAACATAAACTAAGAACTAACTCTGTGCCAAGTACTACACCTAGTCATGTTTTTTGTTTTGAGAGAGGTAGTCTAGTGTAACGATTAAGAGCCAGAGCTCTTGTTGGGGTCCCTAGGTTTACCTTTCAGCCCAACACACTGTGTGAATTTGAGCAAGTTACTCAAGCTCTCTGTGCCTGTAATAGTACCTGTATCATGGAGGTTTGTGACGATTAAAGAAGTGGTATGCAACATACCTATGTAACAAACCTGCACATATACTCCCTGAGTCTAAAATAAAAGTTGAAAGAATAGTAATAAAAAAAGAAGCTCAACATCACTAATCATGAGGGAAACACAAATCAAAACTACAATGAAGTACTACCTCTTACCCATTGGGATAGCTATGATACAAAACAAAAACAAACAAACAAAAAATACCAGTGTTGGCGAGGATGTGGAGAAATTGGAAACTGATATGGTTTGGATTTGCATATGCACCCAAATCTCATGTCAAATTATAATCCCTAATGTTGGAGGTGGGGCCTGGTGGGAGGTAATTGGATCATGGCAGCAGATCCTTCATGAATGGTTTAGCACCATCTCCCTAGAGCTGTTCTTATGATACAGTTCTCTTGAGATCTGGTTGTTTAAAAGTGTGTAGCACCTCCCTCATCTCTCTCTTTCTCCTTCTGTGGCCATGTAAGACATGCCTGCTTCTCCTTGGCCTTCTGCCATGATTGAAAGTTTCTGAGGCCTCTGGAGTCATGCTTCCTGTACAACCTGCAGAACCGTGAGCCAATTAAACCTCTTTTCTTTATAAATTACTCAGTCTTGGTTATTTCTTTACAGCAGTGTGAGAACAGACTAATACAGAATGCTGGTGCACTATGGATGGGACTATAAAATGATACAGCCACAATAGAAAACAGTATGAGAGTTCCACAGAAAATTAAAACTAAAATTATGGTATGATCCAGCAATTTTACTTCTGAGTATGTGCCCAAAAGAACTGAAATCAGGGTCTCAAAGAATTATTTGTACACCCACATGCATAGCAGCATTATTCACAATAACTAAAACATGGAAACAAGCCAAATACCTATTGTGGGATGACTATATAAACAAAATGTGGTATATACATATGTATTAGTCTGTTTTCATGCTGCTGATAAAGACATACGTACCTGGGACTGGGTAATTTATAAAGAAAAAGAGGGTTAATAGACTCACAGTTCCACGTGGCTGGGGAGACCTCACAATCATGGTGGAAGGTAAAAGGTATGTCTTACATGGCAGCAGACAAGAGACAATTGAGAACTAAGTGAAAGGGGATTCCCCTATAAAACCATGAAGTCTCATGAGACTTATCCACTACCACGAGAACAGTATGGGGGAACTGCCCCCATTATGGGAGCTACAATTCAAGATGAGATTTGGGTGGGGACACAGTCACGTGATATCAACATACCATGGAATATTATTCAACTTGAAAAAGGAAAGAAATTCTGACATACCCTACAACATGAATATGAAATGAAGACATTGTGTTAAAGGGAATAAGTTAGTCACAAAAAGACATATTCTGTATGATTACACTTACATGAGATATTTAAAGTCAAAATCATACAGAAAATAGAATCGTGGTTGCCAAGGGGTGCAGAGAGTGGGGAATGGGGAGTTATTATTTAATATGTGTAGAGTTTCAGTTTTGTAAGATGAAAAGAGTTGTGGAGATGGATAGTAGTGATAGTTGCTTAATATTAGGAAAGTACTTAGTAACACTGAACTATATACTTAAAATGGTTAAGATGGTAAATTTTATGTTTGTATATTCTATCACAAGGAAAAAAAAGAAGAAAAAAGAGGTGTGTATGTGCCTAGCATATAGCAAGCACTCACTAATATTAGTTAGTATATTAGTATTATATATTATTAATATAATAATATATGACCTAAGTGTATTAGTTAATATAATTGTCACTGAGAACAAATAAACCAAAGACCATCATTGGCTTAAATAAAGCAAGTTTATTTCATACTCAAGTAACAGAGTGTGTTTCTGGGCCCAGTGGCCTCTGCCCAGTCAGTCCAGGCCCAGGCGACTTCCACTTTTTGGTTCTTCCTCCTCTATGGCTGTAGACTTTTTCCATTTGCACAGAGGATAGGGAAAGAAAGAGATGAAAGGATCATGGGAATGTTCTATGGGCCAGCCTAAGAAATGGCTCATATTACTATTGGTGAGAATTCAGTTACGTAGCTACGTCTAATAGCAAGGGAAGCTGGGGAATGTAGGCTAGGTATGTGCCTAGAAAGTAGAGGAAGAAATTGTGCAACATTTTGCAGTCTGTGTTAGCAATATAGTAACATATATTAGAAATACAGTCATCTCTCTTTCTGTTGGCTGTTATCTTAGTCTTCATAACAAGTCTGGTAAGATAAGAGAGAAAGTGACTAGTTCAGGGTCATCCTGCAAGTAGGAGGGCATCATTACAGCAAACAAAATGTGTATAGAACAGCTTCTAGAGCAGGGCTTTCAAGTCCTCTGTTCAGCTTGAAACTGTTCTTGGTTGACTGCTATCCTAATTACCATCAACATAGTGCCTTCTCAGAGTTCCCAGAGACTTCACACAGGGAGAGGAAGACTGTCAGCTGCCTCGCCAGAAGCATGTACTCCTTATTCTTTTAGTAACATCTTTCTTCTTTCAGGAACCATAAAACTTTAAGGAAGTTCAGAATTGTTCCTCACAAGAAAGTGCTTAGAGACTACTGCACTGGAATTCAGTGCCCCTATTATCATAAATTTAATATCCACACTTACTTTTAGTCCTAGGGGCCTATGAGGCTATAAAAGAAAGATTGGCAGTTAGAGGAGACACAGTTGGCTTATACACATTTTGCAGAAACACTGAAGCCCACAGAATTTCCTCTACATTTCATTTTGTACCTTCTTTGTCAAGTTTGTCTCCATTTTTCCTGCACTTTATTTTATAATTATAATAGAGAACTCTCATTCTTGTTATCTTTGAGTATGTTAACAGTTTCTTTTGAGTAAAACATTGCCCTTATTGCATTTTCATGGATAACTGAGTATTCACCTACTGGACCAATCATCTGTTAAAAACTGTATTTTCTTGAATTCAGTTCACATTGTACTCTTGCGTCTGTATCACTTTGCTCAAACTATGCATCACATACTAGCTATCTTTTGGAAAGGAGACTGAGTTTTTGAGTTTTGCAGCCTTAGAGAAAAAAGCCTGCAGATAATGGTGACTTATCTAGTTACTAGAAGCAAGGTCATATTGTAATTCAGTTCTGTAAGGACCAGAGGGTTTGGGAGCTGTAAAGAGCCTTAGAGATGATCTGGCTCAACCCTTTCATTTTACAGATGAGCAAACTGAAGTCTCAAGAAGACCAACATTTCTATTTACTTCAGTGCATTTGGGAAATTTGAATGGATTTAAATCCTTACCCAAGGTCCCCTGCTGGTTAACAAGAAAGCTGGGCTAAAATCTAGTTTTCTTTATTTTTCTCTTATATTAGTGTAACCTTAATTAGGATCTTCAGGCCTCCCAGAAGTTCATGGGATATACTCTTAAGAGCCTGCTGCTTTGCTATATATGAGCCCCAAAGCACAGAAAACAAAAGCAAAAGTATATGTATGGGACTACATCAAACTAAAAAGCTTTTGCACAGCCAAGGAAACAATCAACAGAGTGAACAAACAGCCTGTAGAATGGGAAAATGTATATGTCTGATACATACTATACATCTGATAATGGGTTAATATCCAAAATATATAAATAACTTAAACAATTCAATAGTAATAAAATAACCCAATTACAAAATAAGCAAAATATCTGAATAGATATTTCTCAAAAGAATATGGACGAGTGGCCAAAAGGTATATGTAGATTTTAAAAAATGCTCAAAATCACAAATTATCGGAGAAATGAAAATCAAAATCACAGTGAGCTATCATTTCATGCCTGCTACAGTAGCTATTATCAAAAGAGGAAAGATAAGTTTTAGGAGGATTGTGGAGCAAAGCAAACCCCTGCACATTGATGTATAAGTTGGTTCAGAATTGACCACCCAAATATATAGTCCAATGAACATATTTGGGTAGTCAATATATATATGTGTGTGTGTATATATATATATATATATATATAGCAAGAGAGAGAGAGAGAGAGAGAGGAGAGAGAGAGGAAGAGAGATATCTCTCGAGTTCTGAACCAAAGTTAGAAGATTTGAGTGTGTCATTTGCCAGCCATGTACCTCTCAATGTGCCATTGACAGTCTCTCAGTTTTCACATGCTCCCTGAGAAGTCAGAGTGAAAACATCCATCTGGCTTGCCTCCTCAGTTTCCAGACCAAATCAAACTGTTCAGGGAAGTATTTTGCAAATGGCAGAATGTGTAGACCATTTCTTCATGATGCTGGGTTAGTGGAAGGCTCTGTGAGTGATGGGCTTCCAGAATGGGGTTCCCACAGACTGTGGCAGGCTGTGCCATGGGTATGATGTCTAATGTAGACTGCGTCAGCCAAGTGCACCTGCTCCCTTTCACTACAGTATCTGGGAAGAAAACAAAACTGCCAGCACACCTTGGGACAAATGACTAAATGCCCTCTAGACATTTCAGAGTCCTCTGCCTTTCATACTTCAGTTGTTTTTGAAGGAATCTGGGGCTGGAAAGCAGGAATCACTTTACTGTGGAATTATTTTCCATCACAGGTAAGACTTAGTTTTAATAATAATAGTAATAACAATGGCTAATTAAGTATGAACTGTGTGCTAGGCATGGTGCAATTTCTGCATGATTTCTATGTAATTCTTAGAATAATCCCACGAGACAGTTAGATGCTGTTTATTACTCTCATTTTTTCCAGATGAGGCCACTGAGACCTTAATGAAGTTAGATCACGTGCCCTGGATCACCAGTCTGATACCAGAGCTCATGCTCTCAATTCTGATGTGATCTATAGTCCCAGATTCTATCTATGCCATAATACCAGAATCTGAAAGGCCTGCACTCTTTTGATCATATCACCACTGATACTATGCCTACTGGGGGAAAAGATTCTAAATTCAAAAAACAAAATGGATTGAATAGTGTCTAAGGAGCTGTCCCCAGATACATTAATTCTTTCTAAAATGAGGAACATAAGGAATACTGCTCACATTTCATCAGTATATTGACAACATAATATTTGAAAGTAAACAGTAGGGTATTTGAAAATTTTTGATGTGTAAAAAGTAATGAAATTTCCATTCGTGATGCTGGAGCTTTCTGACTGGGGCACAGGGAGGGCCAGCCATGGACCACGTGGTTGATTCTTAAGGGTAGGGCAGTTATATGGGATGTGGTTTGCCAGATCAGTTCCTGGAATGTCTCCTGGTGAGCCTCTGGTGAGAACTGGATTCTAGACTCAGTCTTAACACTCGTCACTTTCCATCTCTGACCCTCTAAGTTCTTTATGTGTAAAATGAGACAACTGAAAGTATCTGTGGTATTCCTACTTTCTTTCCCCCCAGAACTCTTTGTTTAAATTAAATCATAAGGAAACACCACATCAGGCCAACTGTGGTGGCTCATGCCGGTAATCTCAGCACTTTGGGAGGCTGAGGCAGGTGGATCACTTGAGGTCAGCAGTTCAAGACTGGACTGGCCACCATGGTAAAACCTTGTCTCTACTTACAAATACAAAAAGTAGCTGAGCATGGTGGCATGCACTTGTAATCCCAGCTACTGGGGTGGCTGAGGCAGGAGAATTGTTTGAACCTGGGAGGCAGAGGTTGCAGTGAGCCGAGATTGTGCCACTGCACTCCAGCTTGGGCAAGAGAGTGAGACTCCACCTCAAAACGAAAAAAAAAAAAGAAAGAAAAAAGGAAACATATCAAGACATAAGAGCAAATTTATCCAGGTTCTTGGTCCCAACAACTAAATCTACTCTAGCTAATTGGGCAGGAAGATGTTTACTGAAAGGTGCCAGTTAGTCTGCAGGGTCTCTGGAAGGGCTAGAGAATGTGAATGTTGCCCAGCCGGGAAAAAGCCCCCAGAGAAAACCCCCTGACATCCCATGTGCCTATTCTGGTGGAATCAATGTTGTCATTGTTGCCCATCATTCAGTACCTATCACACTATGGTCTAGTCTGGTCAGAAACTCTGCACGCCTCTCCCAAATGATACTGCCATTGTCCTTGCCAGAATATCTTAACCCCTACCCATAGCTGTCATTTTATGTAGCTCACTGTGCCTCTGTGCTGCTTGACTAAACCCAGGCCCAGTCCAGAACAGGAAGCCAGCTAGAAGCCAGGACTTGGTGTGGGTGGGCCTGTCCCTGTCATCTGCACTCATTAAGTTGGCCAGAGCAGGAGCCCCTATTCAGCTTTCTCTTGTCACTGTTCCTTGGGGATGATGGTGCCTTGCTGGCTGGTCATGCACTGAATAGGTCCCCAAAGCTTTGCAGATCAAGTCAGATAATGACCAAACTAGATTATTTTTAAGATTCTCTCCACTGCTAAAATGCCTTGATTTTATGTATTCCAAGGTTAAATTAAAGTAGAAGTGTTTAAACAGGTACTTTCCTGTAAGAATATTATACCCAAGGAGTATGGCTTTGTCTACATTTACATTTTAGTTGATTTCTTCAATTAGGTATCAGTATAAGATTACCCAATTCTCATAAAATGAAAGGGAGTGTAAAGGAGAAAAAAAAGAAACCTCTGACAAAGGTCTTCTCTGGGATTTCTTTTCAGAAGAGCAGATTTGGGGCCTGTCAAGAGAAGCATTTTTGAGGTGAGAGTTCACAGATAGGAAAACTGCCTACAGTGTTTAAGTTCAAATTTACAAGCCCCAGCACAGAGCTCCAAAAATCAAACGAAGCAGTGGGCAAGCTTAAGCTACCTTAAATTACACAGAGGTCTGTTTATATAATCTTTTGGCTCTTTAAATCTCTCAATTATCAGAAAGTAAGTGTTATCAAAGTACCTTGAAGACATCAGATATAGATAAGGTGGTGTCTTATTAGGTATAACATGTCCATCACTGTATGATGACTTGGGATACACCATGTCATTGTGCCCAAGAGCTTGGGCTCTGGATTTATTCCCTTGACTTTTGGAAGCATTAGTTAACGAATCCATTAGATGGGAATAATAATAGTAACTGCATCATGTTGCGAGAATTAAATGGGACAATGTATGTTAAATTATTAGCACGGTGCTTGAGATAATAGATGTTTTATCTAGTGCAGTCATTGGAGGACCCACCCTAGACTTTGGGGGTTGGGTGGGCCCTAAATGGGCCCTAAATGGTGTTAGCAGTTGAGTAGTGACTTGGGGAGGCTGCTGCTGGGGAGAGGAAAAGCAAGAGATGTGATATTCATAAATGTGCCATCAACCACAAGTCCTGTATCATCACCAAGACATAGGGACAGAGGCTCCCTCGGAGTCTCCCTTAACTCCAAGATTGCCCTTGCTGTTTATTACCGTATTAGTCTGTTTCCAAGCTGCTGATAAAGACATACCAGAGACTGGGCAGTTTACAAAAGAAAGAGGTTTAATTGGACTCACAGTTCCATGTGGCTGGGGAGTCCTTGCAATCATCATAGAAGGCAAAGAGGAGCAAGTCACATCTGATGTGAATAGTGGCAGGCAAAAAGAGAGCTTGTGCAGGGAAACTCCTGTTTTTAAAACCATCAGATCTTGTGAGACTTATTCACTATCATGAGAACAGCGCGGGAAAGACCCGCCCCCAGAATTTAATCACCTCCCACCGGGTTCCCCTCACAACATGTAGGAATTGTGGGAGTTACAATTCAAATTGAGATTTGGGTGGGGGCACAGCGAAACCATATCAATTATGGACTGCTTTCATCTATATTTGGCTCAGTAGACATCGACAAACATCAGCTACATGTAAACACAATGACCGATGAACTGAAGACTAGACAAACATGACACTAATTCAGCAAATATTTGTTGAGTTTCTACTGTGTTCTAAGCACCTCTTTTTTTTTTTGTTTCTGAGCTTTAACGGGGACTGAGAGGATCATATGGGGACTGAGGTGGGGACACAAGGAATGATGTTATAAAAGAGATATTAGGGTTGACTCTGCCCCATGTACGTTGGGAAATCACAGATAGCATGAGTAACCATCCCAGTTTGCCTGGGACTGAGAGGTTGTCTAGGATGTAAAATAGTTCTTTTTAAAACCAGAATTGAATGCTTTCCCAGGATGTGGTATTTTCATGCTAAAGCCAGAGAGGTTCTGCTAAATTGGGATAAATTGGTCATGTTAACTGGTTTTACATCTCCTGTTGGACAGCCTCTCTACCTTAGTGGAATTTAATTCTCTGAATTCAAAATGAAAAGCTTTGAACTGGGATGCAGTGGTGATGTACTACAGAGAGGTCTGGAGTGAAATTTAAGAGAGCAGCTCAGACCCTGGCTCTAGTTCTTGCTATTGTGATGACTCTTGGCAAATTGATTACCTCTCTGAATTTCAGCTCTCTCATCTATACAAGCAGAAATACCCAGCTTCTGAGCATTTGAACAGGTTATATGAGATAATACGTGCACAAGTGCCTTGCACAGAGAGGGAGTGCCTTCATGTTTTAAGTTTCTTTGGAATAAGAAAACATGTCACATTGGCTTAGAGATAAGAAGTTTCATATACATACGCTTGTCTGCATTAGCCTTTCTTCATTTATGCTTCATGTATTGCCCTGGTAGTGCTATTTAAATGTTTCAATTGGGTGTGTTCCAAGTTACTAACAAAATTGTAAACTCCCCAAGTGCAAGTGTTATCTTTTCATGTATTGGCTATCTCTTAAAAGCTTCTAGAAATTAGTGTAGTCAAATTTTGGGAACACAAATTGCTGAGATTGGATTGTAATGCCCTTAGAATAAAATATGCAGCAAATACTTAGTTTTTGATCTGCATTTTATACTACGAGCCTACCAGCATGAATGTTAATGTTATATATGTGTAAGAGGAGCCAGCTCAGAACATATCCTCTTGAAGCCTTTATCCTACCTAAATTATTGCATTTTAATCCCTTTATCTGTGTGACTTCCTTGCCATGTGCAAATGCAAGGGCAGTGAAAGGTGGTAGTGACAGGACAGATGTATACCTTGCCATGCTAAGTAGGCAGAAATCTTTCTGTGCCCATGAGCCGGAGAAAACATGGTTGAAATGTGAAAGCTAATTGTGGGGCCTGGGGTTTATAAGCAGCAACAAGCAGCCACATGCAACCCCACATTAGCAAAATGGAGAGAAAATTCTTAAGTTCGAATTTTCTATTAACATAATGGGTTAGTCGGTCTGCTCATTTGGGAAACTCTGAAGGGCTTTCTTTAAAAGTACCTAGGGGAGAAATGTCACTCATTAGCAGTGAGCTTGACTCTTCCCATATTAATCCCTCTACTTTCCTTTTCCTCCCTCCCTTCATCTCTTTCACACCAAGTGGTTTCTGTGATTGACTTTAAGCCAAATGTTCATCCAGCATCTTTGGCATATGTTGTTGTGTGATGGCTGTGCCGGTCTTCACATTAGGTCTGTCCTCTGAATGACTGAATCAGCTCTCATGGCAAAAGGTATTGCTGGTTCTGAGTGATGGTTGAGCACTGGGTTGTTGGGATCATTCCCTAAACCAGGCTGGAGAAATCTGCTAAAATCACTTAACTAGAAACATCCCCTTTGCTGCTTTAAGGATGTTCCTGGGTTTGTGCCCATAGATTTTAAGAGGTGATTTCAGCGTTTTATTTTTAGGGTAGCAGAAGGGAGGTGGGCTTCAGCTGAATATTACCAAAAGAGCTAATATGACCTTGGGCTTCATTAAAAGAAGTATTGTGCTTAAAACAAGGGAGGAGAGGTTTTGCTGAACATGAGCAGCTGTCTTTAATGTATTCATTTATTCAACTAAAATGTATGACACCTATTCTGTGAAAGTCACTGTGCTGTGAGAGATACAAAAATGATGAGTAGCACAGCAAGACAGATGTAAATTGTATGAAATGAGAGTTCTTTGAGGGGACTGCTGCTTTTCTAGCTTAGCTCATGGAACTGCAAGATTCTTGACTCCAGCAGTCAGAAACCCAGATGTCTGCAGGGGCTGGCAGATAAGTGAGTAAAGTGGCCTGGTAGGGACTATGTCAAATTGCAGAGGATGTGCCCTGTCTAAAGTGGGCAGCTGCTATTCAGCTCTATTCAACTGCCATCTTTGAAGACTGTGGGTCTGGCTTTGCCAAGAGAAAATGGGAATCCAAAATTTGTGTGAAATATTCCATTTAAAAATGTCAAGATAGCAGCTAAGTCAAATTTATTTATTTATTTTTTTGAGACAGAGTCTTTCTTTATTGCCCAGGCTGGAGTGCAGTGGTGCAATCTTGGCTCACTGCAACCTCCACCTCCCGGGTTCAAGCAGTTCTCCAGCCTCAGCCTCCCGAGTAGCTGGAACTACAGGCACTTGCCGCCATGCCTGGATACTATTTTGTATTTTTAGTAGAGATGAGGTTTCACTGTGTTAGCCAAGGTGGTCTTGATCTCCTGACCTCATGATCCACCCGCCTTGGCCTCTCAAAATGCTGGGATTACAGGCATGTAATCCAGGGCCTCGGCACCCAACCTACCTAAGTTAAATTTTTAAAAGCTCTGTAGAATAAATCAAATGTCTTTGGGCTACATTCTGCCCATGGGTTTCTCATTTGCAAATTGTTCTAATAAATAGCGTTCGCCCAATTGAGGTGTATTTGCCAATAGTTAGAGGGGTCCTTTGAGATTTCACATAAATAATCAATTGGTGTTATGTGATAGTTAATACTGAATGTCAACTTGATTGGATTCAAGGATTCAAAGTATTGTTCCTGGGTGTGTCTGTGAGAGTGTTGCTGAAGGAGATTAACATTTGAGTCAGTGGACCGGGAGAGGCAGACCTACCCTCAGTCTGGGTGGGCGCCATCTAATCAGCTGCCAACGCAGCTAGAATAAAAGCAGGCAGGAGAAGATGGAAGAACAGACTTGCTGACCCTTTGCCTTAGTCTCTTGCCTTTATCTTTTTTTGCCTTCTTGCCTCTCTTCCCTTCATCTTTCTCCCATGCTGGATGCTTCCTGCCCTGGAACATCAGACTCCAAATTCTTCAGCCTTTGGACTCTTGAACTTCCACCAGTGTTTTGCCAGGGGCTCTCGGGCCTTCGGCCACAGACTGAAGGCTGCACTGTCGCCTACCCTAGTGTTGAGGTTTTGAAACTCGGACTGATCCACCAGTGACTTCCTTGCTTTTCGATTTGAAGATGGTCTATCGTGGGACTTCACCTTGTGATTGTGAGAGAGTCAGTTCTCCTAATAAACTCCACTTTGTATATACATATACCCTATTACTTCTGTCCCTTGAGAGAACCCTAATACAGTGTAGATTACCTGGACGTATTAATCAGAATGAGTCTGTTTACTTAATGTAACACATAAAAACAAATGAGTGGCACCCATGCAATTCATATAATTTTGGTGGGGAGTGAGAGGAGTTGATTCTCCACTCACAGTGGAAAGTTTTAGCATATTCTGCTGCACATGACCTGGGAGCATTTTGCACTTCAACTGGGAAAAAGTAACAGGAATAAAAGCCCCTGGATTCTACTTGCTAACTTGAGAGTGACTAAATCAACTTATCTGGAGGTTCCTCAGAGTGGATTCAGAGTGGACTCAGGCCAGATTCTCTGTTGATGCTTTGAACTTATGTCCAGAGCATCACCTCCAACTCAAAAGAGCTTGTCTGCTGTGTGTCCTGGCCAAAGAAATGCACGTGCTCAATCACTGAATAGCGGCTCTTGAGTAACTCCTGGAATTACCTGGCTGGAATATCTATTCCTTTCGGACCACAAATTTCATCTCTTCCCCTGCTGCCTGTATTGTGCTAAAGATGGATGTGTCCCAACTAAACCATATAGGTGGACTAGCCACATTAACAAGAGAAGCAACGGTCCATTTTCTCACTGGTTATTAACTATGTACATTAAAAATTAAATAACAAATCTGGTCATGGTTACTACTCTATTCTGTAGGTTGGAATAGAGAAGGTAGAGGGTAAATATTTCAGTTGCATTTTAAAAATTGTTTATTTTTTAATTGAAACTAGACAAAAGTGGACAAAAACTATAACTACCATTGCACCAACCTAATGATTGTACATATTCATGGGGTACATAGTAATGTTTTGGTACTTATAGTGATCAGATCAGGGTAATTAGCATGTCCATCATCTCAAACATTTATCATTTCTTTGTTACTGTGTTAGTTGGTTCTCATACTGCTATGAAGAAATATCTGAGACTGGGTAACTTATAAAGGAAAGAAGTTTAATTGACTCACAGATCTTTATGGCTGGGGAGGCCTCAGGAAGTTTACAATCATGACAAAGACAAAGGAGAAACAGGCACTTCCTTCACAGGGCACAGCAGGATGAAGTGAGCGCAAGCAGGGAAAATGCCAGGTGCTTGTAATACCATCAGATCTGGTGAGACTCACTCACTATCATGAAAACAGCATGGGGGAAACCACCCTCATGATCCAATGACCTCCACATGGTCCTGCCCTTGACATGTGGGGATTATGGGGATTACAATTTAAGATAAGATTTTGGATGGGGACATGGCCAAACCATATCATTTGTGTTGGGAACTGTTGCATTTTTTTAAAGTAAAATGAATGGCCTAATGGTTGACATTAACAATGTGAGGTGATCACTCAATATTTGTGAAGAAGTGAAGATGTGACTGGTAAATTTGTTCAGATTTGCCTTTCCTAGACTGGGGAAGCTAGAATTCAAGCAGAACCTGTGACCTACACAAAAACTGAAATTAACTTATTTTCTCCAGATTCACCTAGATCAGGCTGTCCCACATTGGTGTAGATAAAACAAGATTAATATGCTTTGGGAGGGGCTGGGAGATTGAGGAACACATTTTACACTTGGCCACAAGAGGAACAATTGAAGCATCATTAGTTGTTGAGTTTTTTATCTTTTAATTTTCTTCATGAAAAATTTGTTATTTTTAACATTTTCTACATAATAAACAGAAGAGTAAATTACGTGTCACATAAAGATTTATGTGTCACAAATTTATAGTGATTGATGTACTTTTGACACATCTATCACATTTTCAAGATTTATAATTTTCTTCCAATGGGGAGTTGAAGTTTTTGTGCCTTCTTTCTGTATGTTTATGCAAGGCGTGTTTTCCAGACTCTTTTTTTGCATGGTTTCTGTGCACTAAGGACTTTATAAAAATAAAATGGTTCTTCATCTCAACAGTCTTATGACGTAGATATTGTTATCTTCACTTTGCAAGAGCTGAAGCTTAGGGTAAATAAGTAATGCTTAAAATTTTGTAGTTAACAACTTGAAGAGCCAGAATTTGAACTCAGTTCTGTCTTATTCTCATAGTAACTTTATTGCCAGCTATGAAATATCCATGACACTTGTTTACACCTCAGATAAATCACTTTTATATTAACTTCTACTGAGAACATAAACTGAGGCCAGATATTTTTAGCAAATGCATTTAACCTGGGGAGGCGATTAACACTTAAGAGGCGAAGAGATGGCGCAAGACCCAGGTTTCCATTAAATCTGAAATTAAATGGAAATACAGTTGACACCTGTGTCTTTAGGCCAATTAACTGCTATAACTAAGTAGAAATTACCCTCTTCCTTGCGGAAATAAGCCAGTTGGAGGTGTATAGGTTATGAAGATCTAGCTTGTGATTTGAAAAAAAACCCATTCCAGGATCCTGGGCTCATGGGACTCTTAGGCAAGTCATTTAGATTTGATCTCATCAAACTGGCTATGTCAAAATGCATGAGACAAAATAAAAGCTTGTGCTCTACATACCCTAGTGTTTGTTCAGTGTTGCCTTCGAAAAAAATATGAGCTATCAATCAAAAGTAATTTAGATGATTCAAATCTTTATTGGAATCTCTTGAATAATGTCAAGGCAGATAAAAATCTGAAAATCCCATCCACCATTATTAAAATAATGTTTCTTTAGTTCTCTCAAATCCAGTATCTCTCAGACCAGGAGCTGACCTTAAAATTAAGGCCTTTATTATTTATTTATTTTTAAATATTGCCCCTCTCTAGCCTTGCCTGGGTTCTCTATCTCCTCGACCCCAGGAACCAACAAGCTATCAAAGACAGAATTTGCACCAGAGGACAAAGGAAGGTAAGGTTGGAAGTACTGATACTTTATTTTTCCTCTGTCAGACATAAAAATACTATGTGTAATTCCTAAGAAGTCTGTATAACAGAGATACCTGCAAACACTCCATCCCTAAATCTCCCTTGCACCATTGCCATGGGCAAGACTCAGGAGACACAAGAGGTTCAGAGACAGCATGAGAGTCGAGAATGGTGAGAGATTCGTGTATGTGGTGGAAGGAGAAATAAGATTCACAGGTGGGCTGAGTTAAGTGACAGGCATGGGTTGAAACGTATCATTGGGGCTAATATGACAGATTTTTTGGTGTGTAATTTTTAGATAATGTGATGACTTCTGTTTTAGGCAGCATTAAAATGATCTCGTGCCACAGTGACTATGTCAGAATGTCATTGACTCTGCCTTTGATGCACTCTGATGGGCTTGCTTCTCTCTTTTCCACTTATATCCATCTTTCCCAACTTCTGGTTACCTGATAAAATGTCAGGTCAGGTTTGAATCATAGTGTCATGCTTGGAAAGAACCTTAAAGGTCATGCACTTCAGCTGTTTCCAAATCTCATACCTGGGCTGCTTTTTCAACATGCACATTCTTGTATTGTACTTCTCAGAGTTTTTTTTTTTATTTGTTTGCTATAGAACCCCAAAAACTGCAATTAAAAAACTATTCCTAAGTGTTTTTGTTAACCTCTCTGCTTTGAGAAATCTAGATTAAATTCACCTGCTTCCATCCCACTTGATCCTATGCCTGCTACTCAATTCAGTCCACCTGTGAATCTGACCGCCCCTCTCATCAGGTACTTAAATCTCTCACCCCTCCCTTCACCAGCCAGACTCTTGGTCAGCCTGGGGGTGGTGTTGGTGATGGGGATGGAAGCTCACAGGTACGGAGTGCTTACTAATTGTCTGTCACTGAACCAAGGGCTTTACCTATATTTATCCCACTTACCATATGTAGTAATCTCAAGAGACACATAAGATTATTACCCTCTTTTTCCTTTGAGTCATTGAATTTGCTGCAAACACACTCTTTTCTAGGTTTTTGCTCAGGTATTTCTCCCCTTGTGAGGCACTCCTGCCTCCTCTATGGTCTTGGTGATGTGCCTCACCTTTGTGCTTCTTCAGTGTTTGTGCCGACTTCTGTTCTTCCATATATTATTGGGATGACAACACATTTAACAGCTAAGGACATGAAGTTACTCTGCCAGTTCCTGGCAATGTGGCTCCAGGCAAGATAAACTTGCTCTGCCTTTTTTTTTTTTTCATTGTAAAATTAAGATTTAAAATAGCACCTGTCTTAGGTCTGATGTGAGGACAAGGGCACAAATGCATGTTTAACACTTAGACCCGGGAAGAGAATAAATGTCCCACAAATGTTACCTATTATCTTATTACACCACATTTTAACTGTCCATTTACTTGTCTTTCTCCTTTTACAGGCAATAAGCATGTTGAAGGCAGAGACTATACCTTGTTCAGTCTTCTCTCTCAAGTATCTACTGCAAGACCGAGCAAACGGTAAGTGCTCAATAACTAGTGATTCTTCATGTCAGCCTTATCTGACATGAAGAATAAAACATCATAAAGACATCTGATAAAACATCATATTTTATCAGAATAAAACATCATAAAGACCTGCAGCCCACACACTTACTTCTCTGTACTTTATAATTCTAAATAATAACACTCTACTGTACATTAATAATAATTTATTTTATTGTGATTTGATCACATGGCCCTATATATTTACCCACTGCTTTGCCTACCTGACAAACCTAGATTTGAATCTTGCTTGCTTGCTTCTCTTGCTCTCTGTGTGGCATTGGGCAAATCATTGAACCTCTTGGATCCTCATTTTTTTTCATCTCTAAAACTGAGGTGATCATAATACACCTTCCTTGCAGAACAGTAAAAGGATTAACAGTGTTGTACAAAGGACATGTTGTACAGTGGCTGGGATGGAAAAGATGCCCAGGAAGAGTTACATATGCTTTCTATTGCATGGAAGGAGTTCACCACAAATGTTTGTTAGTTTAGTCTTGGCCTCTGTTTAGTATAGTCACATACCTCAGAGATATTGAGGGTCTGGTTTCAGACTACTACAATAAAAAGAATATTGCAATAAAGCAAGTCACACATTTTTTGATTTCCTAGTGCATATAAAAATTATACTATACTATAGTCTATTGAGTGTACAATAACATTATGTCTAAAAATGCACATACCTTAATTTAAAAATACCTTATTGCTAAAATACGCTAACAATCATCTGAGCCTTCCCCGAGTTGTCACCTTTTTGCTGGTGGAGGGTCTTGCCTCAATATTGATGGCTGCTGACTGATCAAGATGATGGTTGCTGAAGGTTTATATGGCTGAGGCAGTTTCTTAAAATAAGACAACAATTAAGTTTGCTATATTGATGAACTCGTCCTTTCATAAAATATTCCTCTGTATCATGTGATGCTGTTTGATAGCATACTCATATAATTTATTTCAAAATTGGAGTCAATCCTCTTCAACCCTGCTGTTTGTATGATAAATGCACTTGATAGCATTAATGTAAGCACACCCTGAGAATGACTGTATAACAGATGCACCTGAATGTGTGTTCTGAGCCAGGGAATCTGGGAGTGGCCAACCTGGAGATTCATTCCTTGCCTATGAGGAACATCTGAGTCCTTGTCCCATCCCGTGAAACATGGGCCATATAGGGGATTGAGACCCTGAGTTGTGGGTTAAATGGAGGTTGCCAGGTGGAGGTCATTAAGGGGAGGGTGTTAGGTGAAAATGTGGTGTAAACCGCATGCTGTTTGCAAGCTGTTGTGGCCTTCCCATCCAGCCCACCACCACTGGACCATTTCTGTACGTAAGGCGGTTGTCCTCTCTAGCCCTCTGCTACTGAACTCCCTCCCCTGTATTTCATCCTCTAATAAACTCCATGTCTCATTTGCTGGCTCTAGGTGTTATCTTTGGTTACTTGAACATGGTGCCTTCCCTATTGAGGTTAATAGGGTTTCGACACAACACCATTGCTTTATCAAGTAAGTTTATGCAATATTTTGAATCCTTTGTTGTCATTTCAGCAATGTGCACAGGATCTTCATTAGGATCACTAGGAGTAGATTCCATCTCAAGAAAATACTTTCTTGGCTCCTCCATAAGAAGCAACATGTCACCTATTCCAGTTTTATCAGACTGTAGTAATTCAGTCACATCTTCAGGCTCCACTTCTAATTGTAGTTCTCTTGCGATTTCTACCACATCTGCAGTTACTTCCTCTACTGATGTCTTGAACTCCTCAGAGTCATCCATGAGGGTTAGAATAAACTTCTTCCAAACTCCTATCCATCTTTTATTAATAGGTGCAGTTTTCTCCTCTCATGAATCACAAATGCTTTTAATGGCATATAGAATGGCAAATTTTTTCCAGACAGTATTCAATTTACTTTGTCCTGATCCATCAGAGGAATCGCAATCTATAGCATTATGGAATGTATTTCTTAAATATTAAGACTTGAAAGTTGAAATTACTCCTTGACCCATGAGCTGAATAATGAATGCTGTGTTAGCAGCATGAAAACAACATTCATCTCCTTGTACATGTCTGTCAGAGCTCTTGGATGACCACTTGCATTGTTAATGAGCAGTAGTATTTTGAAAGGAATCTTTTTTTCTGAGCAGTAGGTCTCAACAATGGGCTTAAAATATTTAGTAAACTATGCTTTAAAGAGATGTGCTGTCATCCAGACTCTGTTTTTCCATTTTTGAAAGCACAAGCAGATTAGGTTTAGCGTAATTTTTAAGGGCTCTAGGCTTTCCAGAATGGCCAATGAACATTGGCTTCCACTTTAAGTTGCCAGCTGCATTTTAGCCTCTAACAAGTGAATCAGCTTGTCCTTTGTAACTTTGCAGCCAGACATTTACTTCTCTCTAGCTATGAAACTGTTAGCATCTTCTTCCAGCATAAGGTTCTTTGATCTACACTGAAAATCTGTTGTTTAATGTAGCCACTTTCTTCAGTCTTAGCTAGATCTTCTGGATAACTTGCTGCAGCTTCTCCATCAGCACCTGCTGCTTCACCTTGCACTTTTGTTATGGAGATGGCTTCATTGCTTAAACCTTATAAACCAATGTCCGCTAGCTCTAACCATTTCTTCTGCAGTTTTCTCACCTCTCTCAGCATTCATAACATTGAAGAATTAGGGCCTTGCTCTGGATTAGGGTCTGGGTTAAGGGAGTGTTGTGGCCAGCATGGTTTTCTTTTCTTTTCATTCCTTCTTTCTCTCTTTCCTTCTTTCTGTCTCTCTTTCCTTATTTCCTTCTTTCTGTCCTTCTTTCTTTCTCTCTCTCTCGCTTCCTTCCTTTCCTTCTCTCTTTCCTTCTTTCTTTCCTTCTCTCTCTCTTTTTCCATCTCTTTCTCTCTCTCTCTTTCTCTCTCTCTCTTTCTATCTTTCTCTCTCTCTCTTTATATCTTTCTCTCTCTCTTCTGTTTTGCTCTCATTGCCCAGGCTTGAGTGCACTGATGCTATCTTGGCTCACTGCAACCTCCACCTCCCAGGTTCAAGTGATTCTCCTGCCTTAGCCTCCCAAGTAGCTGGGATTACAGGCTCCTGCCACCATGCTTGGCTAATTTTTTGTATTTTTAGTAGAGATGGGGTTTCATCATATTGGCCAGGCTGGTCTTGAACTCCTGACCTCAGGTGATTCACCTGCCTTGGCCCCCAAAAGTGTTGGGATTACAGGCATAAACCACCACACCTGGCCCCCAGTGTGGTGTTCTAACCAGACCAGTAAAACTCTCGAAATTAGCAATAAGCCTGTTTTGCTGTGTTATCATTTGTGTCTTCATTGTAATAGCACTTTTAATTTCCTTCAAGAACTTTTTCCTTGCATTTATAACTTAGCTTTTGGCACAAGAGGCTTAACTTTGGGCCTATTTCAGCTTTTGACATACCTTCCTCACTAAGCTTAATCATTTTGAGCTTTTGATTTAAAGTGGGAGATATGTGACTTTTCCTTTCACCTGAACACTTAGAGGGCATCATTGGGGTTTTAGTCTAATTTAAATATTGTTGCATCACAGAAAACATGGAGGCCCAAGGAGAGGAAGAGAGACAGGTGAATGGCTGGTTGATGGAGCAGTCAGAATACACACAACAGTTATTGATTGTTTGTCATCTTATGTGGGCATGGTTCATGGTGTCCCAAACCATTATAAAAGTTGTGTCAAAGATCACTGATCACAGATCACTGTAATAGGTTGAATAATAATGAAAGAGTTTGCAATATTGTGAGAATTACCAAAATGTGACACAGAGACAGGTGCTGTTGTATAAATGACCCCTATATTGGGGACTAAGAAGTGGGGAGAGGTGAGGGATAAACACCTACATATTGAGTACAATGTACTACTTGGGTGATGCATGCACTAAAATCTTAGACTTCACCATTATACAATTCATCCATGTAACCAAAGACCACTTGTACCCCTAAAGCTATTGAAATAAAACATACCTGTGAAATAAAATAAAGAAAAATGGCACCTATAGACTTGCTCTATGTAGGGTTACCACAGACATTCAATTTGTAAAAAAAAAAAAAAAAAAAGGCAGTATCTGAAAACTACAATAAGGAGAAGCACAATAAAACAGGATGTGCCTGTGCTTTTCATTGGCATGAAAGCTCTTTTGGGCCTGAAATCTTTTGATTCAGATTTCTTGAAGTACTAGTATTGTTGAATTGTGTGCCCCCCAAAAATGTATTGAAATCCTAACCCCCAAAACCTCAGAATGTGACCTTTTGGGAAATAGCATTGTTGCAGATGTCATTAGTTAAGATGGGGTCATTCTGGCGTAAGGTGGCCCCTAATTCGATGTGACTGGTGCCTTATAAGAAGAGGAGAGAGAGATGCAGGGAGAAGAATGCCATGTGACAACACAGGCGGATTGGTGTGACCTGGCTGCAAGCCAAGGAACCCCAGGGACTGCTGTCACCAGCAGATGCTGGGGAGAGGCAAGGAAGGATTTTTACCCAGAATCTCACAGGTAGCATGGCCCTGCTAACACCTTGATTTTGGACTTCTTGGCTCCAGAACTGTGAGAGAATACATCTTTAAATTGCTTTAAGCCACCCAGTTTGTGGTATTTTGTTATGGCAGCCCTGGGAAATTAACACAAATACTATGCTAAACTTCATGAGCATGTTGAGCTACTCTAGAAAAGTAGCTTTCCTGGAGCTATTCTAGAAAAAAAAAAAGAAATATTTTTATAACTCCTGAAAATGAGCACACTGAGGTTTTCTGCAGGTGATGGATTTTCCTATCCTAGAAGTGATTATAGCTATGGAATGACTGGCTGACTTCCAGGGTAAAGAGAGAAAAAAAACCTCATGCTCTACCACACTACTCAGAGCCTTCTGTTTTTTATATATTTTCCCTGAACTTCCAGACATTTTGTAAAGAAGTTTGGGTCCCAAGAGGACCAAAGAGCTCTCAGTCATAAGATAAGAAAATTCTGCTTGCATTTACGGTTTATGACTTGTGGTTTCATACTGTCACGTGACCACATGATGCTCTGCTTTTAAGAACCTGCCAATGACACGAGATTCATTATTTTTTCATGTGAAGAGGAGGACGGCAGGCTCTGCTGTGTAATGCACAACCAGGCTGTCACTCTTGCTCTAGAACTGGTATTAACATTGTCCATTTAGAAATTAGGGGACTACACACCCTATTCACAAACATAATATTTGACATATAGGGAATTTTTGATGGATATAGCATTTAAGTGTACATTAATTGCAGTACATGATTCATGGGAAAAATCTTCAACCCTGAGCAATTTATTCCCTGGCACTACACTCAGGAGCATGTTTTTTCCCAAGGAAAGCACACATCTCATAAGGAAACCCATTAACTTTGTTCTTATATTTATCCCCCAACAAAGGGACTGCTGCCATTTGTGCTGCTAAGTTTGATTAAATTTCTCAGTGCAAGCAGAATGAAATAGAAATAGTCAAATGAGTTGAAGGAAATACTAAAAATTAACCTTATAGTCATCCAAAGTATCCTAGAAAAGAATTTAATTTGTATTTATTTTTAAAAAGCCTTTCTTCTGGGGGAACAAAAAGTTTTATTTCAGTCTGAAATAATATTAATTGGAAACCCAGTCCTGTCATGGAAATGCTGCTATGTCTTGTTCTTTGCATACATTCAGTGCTAGTGTATCCCTGCTGGCCTCAGCTTCAAGGAATGTCTTAAGCTATGGAATGATGAACTTCCTCTCTTTTTGTTGGAAGCAATTCCACATTTCTTTGAATCAATTTTTGGCCCAGGTTACTACTGCACAGTTATGACTACTTGTATTGTTTTTTTCTTTTATACTTTAACATGTTCCCTAGAATTATTCTAAAATAGTTGAATGATCATATAATTATTTTCCCTTCTCTTGAAGTTCATCTTCCATTGCTTTTGGTGTTATCTCTGTTCTCTAAAACATTGAATAAAGGACATTCATTCATTCAACTGTTTTCTACCACTGGAGTTGGCAAACGGAGGCTCTCTGCCTGTATTTTTACCATTTGCAAGCTAAGAATGCTTTTTACATTTTTAAGTGGTTGGGAAAAATTGAAAGAAGAGAAATGTTTTGTGACACATGAAAATTATGACATTCAAATTTCAGTGTCAGTAAACGAGGTTTTATTGGAACAGGGCCACACTCAGCTGTTTACTATTGTTTATGGCTGTTCGTGGCCTGGAAAAACCTAATGGCTAATCTAGTAACTCAGGCCTTCTGCTTCCTTCTCAAGGCTCCAAATTCACCAGCACTGCCCCAGGGGCTCTTGTTCCTATGATGTGCCACTGGCTTGTATCTATTTCTGTCTGCTCTACCCAGCCCCTTTTGTGTGACACCTCAGGAGGGCCCTGCATGGCTTGAACTCAAATTTCTTTTCAGGGTAGATCAGCAGCTCATGATTTAGCTGTAGCCACGTCCCCATCCAGCCTCATCTGCTAATTTGGCATCCCATGTACTTTGTCTAGAAGGGAAGCTTAGACAGTGATGAAGTAGAAGTTACTAATTTTTTTTTAAAAGGAAATGGCTCTCAACCTGGGTTTCTCTCATCTTCCATTTGTTTAGTTGTTGTTTTTTTTTTTTTTTTTGAAGCTTACAGATGGAAATATACTTTCATAATTTTTAAATTTCTTCTGATTTGTTTTGGTCCCGTATTGCTGCCTGTGGAGATGTTTTAGAAACTTTATTTTGTTGGCCATTATAGTGCTATCTTTCTTAGAGTTTTCTGTTTGAAAGATTTTTTTTTTGTAGACATGTATTCTGCATTTTAATCTGAGATATTGATCAAATGTTCAAGAGCACTGATCCCCAAACAGAACTTTGTGTCACTATCCCAGAGACTTCTCTCCAATTTGATATTAATTTATTAAGTAGCATTCATTAGGAATAATTTTTAAAATAAATGCTAATCTCCATAACAATACATGATTATAGAAGATTGTCAAATGTTTTATAAAATTAAGATAAACTGTATCTAAGCCTGTCCCTTGCTCCAGAAGCTTAGAGATTGTCTTCAGGCTCTCTGTAAGTATACCAGAGCCCAAAGAGAAATTTTTAGAGTCAAACAGACCTGGGTTCAAACTCTGTGTCTTCCACTTCATCTAGGGAAGTGCGTCTCTACATCTCAGTGTGGTGGTGAGGGTTCCGTGGAATAAGAGGTATGCTAATAAAGCAATTACATCTTGTCGATGTTTTAATCCTCTCCAAGATGAATGTTAGTGTAAGATGGCTGCCCACCACTCTTTGGAATACTGCCTTGACCTGATATCAGAAATGGGCAAGATGGTGCCAATTATTTCCAAGCACACCATTTTGAGACAATATATAATTTTAGTTGGAGTGAAATAACATTCAACAAGTAGAGCAATTTTGAAATGGTCCTTTAGCCTCAGAAAATTTCTGAGTATTTCTTCTTAGCAACATTTGAAGGCAGATAACTCAGATAATTGCCACTAAGATTTGCTTCTTAAGGTTGAGAGAACAGTGGAGTAATAGATAGTATCAACTTAGGTTGCTCTTTCGAGGGATGCAGTGAAATATGATGGTTGGGGATATAGGTTCTCAACACATTGGTTTTAACTGAATGAATTTAGAGAAGTAGCTTAACTTTTTACCTCACTTTCTTCATTTTTAAAATGGCCATAATATAAAACCTATAACTGTTTTGTAAGGGTGAAATGTGTTATTACCTACAGAGCTTAGACTAGTTGTTGGATCAAAGTAAATGCCTACTAAATCTCATTTATTATTCTTAGAGTGTTTGTATGCTCCCGTGAATGCATACACATATTGTTAAAAGGAAACAGGACTTTATGAACACTTATGAAAAATACTTATGAAATGGAAAGGAGAAATGTGAGAAATTCTGGGCATTTCTCTAAGCATACATTATAATACACGGGATCATTATATATCCTCCTTTATGTATAGGAGAGATGACTGGCCTCTCTCATGGTCAGTCCTATCACATTCTCTTACTTTTTGAATTCAAAATTGTTACACATTAAAAAAAAATCAGAATTTTGAGTGATCTCTCTGGACTATAGAAATCATTGTATCCTATGACTCTAATCAGTGATTTTATAGTTTAAGATTAATTTGTTTATTATCCTTGAAATGTCAAAATCTAAGCATCGTTTTACCTAACTTGTGAATTCATTTTAGTACATCAACTGTGTAAAGGATTTAAGTATACAATAAAATAATAGAAAATCTGTTTTAAAATTATTAAAAGGAATATCTAAAGATAAATGCATTCCTCTAGGAGTTTCTGAAAGAAAAACAAACAGACAAAAAATCATTCCCATGAAATGGGTGTAATAGATCTTCCTCTTTCAGAATTTCTGTGACTCTTTCATCTTGGGTTAACTCAGCTGTGGAAATCAGCACCCAAAGGATGTAACTGGGTGAGACAGAACATGTGGGAGTGAAGAAATCATAAAAATCATTTAAAAAATTGGGAGGACTGAGTAGAAAATTCATCTGCTACTGCAGGAAATCAACTAACTCATAAAGTGCTTTGTGCATTCTTAATTCTGTAACAGAATTAAGAGCTAGTTCTTCAACTCTGTTTTCTTTTTGAAGCCTTCTGACAATTAATTCTCTGTCCTCTTTTCTTCTTCTCTCTATAACAATTGTTACTGGGGACAAAATAGGGTGCTGGTGGGGAACAGTAAAAAGAAATAATAGTTTGAACTTAATTCAGTATACATTTAGTATAAGGAAGGAAAACTCTTGGACAGTGAGAGCACTTAGGCAGTGAAAGGCTTTTTGCTTGGTATATTTAAAATGGGAATAAGTAAAGTACTACAAAATACATGCCATGCAAAATGCCACTTAGGCAGGAAGATGGGTTAGAGGCCTCAGTAGAGGTTTTCCATCTTAAAGTTCTCTATGTTGGTAGCAAGACATTAATTCATCAAATAGTGTAGTGGAAATATTGTTTGCTTATGCAAACTGGCTAGATTTGAAGAATTGAAAACATGGCCAATAAGGAGCTACAAGACAATGGTTTGTGCACAAAACTCAAGTACTTGGTTTCACAGTGAGCCTCTTGCTGGCTGACAGGCTTAGTTCTCTTCCTGGTAGAAAGCCACCTGTGAATCGATTAAATGTAGATAGACTCAACTTTGCTTATAGAGTTGGATTAGACACATGCAAGTATTTGTCACCTAAGCATTTATTTGTCAGTCATTCTCTACTATCTTTTTTTCCTCATAAAATGCAACTTATCCTTTCTCTGCAAAACCCATTTTTTTCTACCTGAAGGACAGATCGTAGTTGAAATGATATAACACGTTTCTGTGTACTCCCCTTTCACAAAAGGATTTTAAACTGCTGAGTACCATGGAAAACAAATTTTTATAATCTTTTCAAATGTTTTGACTTGTAACGTCCTTATGTTGGACTTCATTTTTACCTCCTGCCTGATTATCCGTCATCACCTTGACAGGAAGAATGTGTTCTCCTCTGTGATCTTCTCTCTTAAAATGAGTGTGAAAAGTAAAGGCCACCTGTTGCCATTTAGATGTACAGTTTTTCTTTAAATCCACTTGACATTTCAAGCCTTCACATTTGCTACTTTGAAATACCATTTTCCTTTATGGACTATGTGGTTTCTAGAATGGTGCCACGTGGGTCAAAATCTAGCCAGAAATGAATGGTGTTAAAATCCCCAAGCTTAAGGTTGTTTTAGGTTTCCATCTCCTACAAGGGAAAGATGATACTATGTCCTTATGCAAAAATATGTGAAGTAGATTTCTTTTCATGTGCTAGGTCTGACGAGTTGGCAATGACCACCTGGATGACTGCATTGAGATTGGCTATTTATGGACAGCCAAGAAAAAGTCTGCACCAATTTGAGATATATGTCCTGGGTTAGGGGTTGGGCAATGTCTTGTATTAGCCTTTCCTTCTTTAGCAGCCTCTTCCAGAATGTCACTGCTGTCCTACACACCCCCACATTTTTAGCTGAGAAAGTAGTGTGGCCATGGGTGCATGGCAACAACTTCTGCCCTGTTCCTTCCTCCTCTTTCCCCTCTCTACCCTCTTAGCCTGATGGATATTCAATCCCTGTGCATTTTCCAAAAAAAGAGGGACAATTACTGGCCTGGATCGAAAAGCCCAGGCAACGTGATGTGTATGCGTCAAGATAAACATATATCTGCAATCCTTCCCTATGGACCTCAGGGGGTCTTAGTCACCAAAGAGGTACAGGCTGTAGCAATATTTTCTCTTGGTGAATTTTCAGAGGCTAGGGTAATTCTACAGCCTGCAAATGGAGACAAGATGCAGGCTGCAGACTGGGCAGCAGTTGCAGGCAGATAAGAGCATGTTATTCTATGCCAGAGGTTAATGGGAATTGCCAGCGTGGTGGTGATTTTTCCAATCCTTTGTTCTCATTTTGACAGAGGCTGTAGTCTGAGCCAAACATAGGATTCTGTTTCCAAGAACACCTGTTGCTTCATGGATCAAATGTAAGAGATCCTTCTTGGGAACTCCTTGTATTCCAAATAGCACCACGTCTGTCTGTCGCTTTCTGTCTGCATTCCTGGCATACGCTTTCCGCTGGCTAAGCCGTTGATCACCAAACGGCTAATCTCCTCTTTGCTGCACATTGTTTTCTTGCAAAGTTCTAAAAATATTTCTTTCCTTTCTGTTTTTGAGCAGGGTATATAAATGTACCTAGAAATATTTTCAAGTCAGCACTTAAATCCCTCTGCCAGCTTTAGCAGAGAGTTCTGTGTAATAATAATCCGTGAAGTAGTTAAAATTCAAGTTTATTTTAATATTTGTATTTAGGATACAGTCAATCAAGTACACATAAACACACCTACTCAGTACCCAAGGCTCCTCTCTCTCCATGGCCAGTGTCTTCATGTGAGTCCAAACTTGGGCAAACCTGGCCCCTGCAATTAGAAATTATTTATATCCAGTCACTGAATGACTTGCATTAGTTTTCAGTAGCTTTTTTTTCCTTCAGCTTATCTGAATAGCTGCAAATTATTTCTATTATTTTAAAAATGAAAATATGTAGTGGACCAATCTATAATGTGATTTATAGATTCACAAATCTGTAAGTAGCCTAAAGAGAGCAATTTACGATGATCAGGTTGTTTCACCTGGAGGAAAGGAAGGGCATCTTGAGAAAGTAAGAAGGCAAGTTGGCTTTGTTCTAAAGATATTAGCATTGTGTTATTTGTTATCTCCTACAATAATGCCATATCTCATTTATCGAGTGCTTACCATGTGCCAAGCATTGAGCTAATTCTGCATGCATGATCAAACTTAATCCTCGTGGAAATTTCTAAGGCAGTAATAGATTTCTAGTTGATGGATGAAGATATTGACTTGGAGTGAGAAAGGTGATAAAGCAGCTTACCAGAGGTCACACAGACAAGAGGTTGAACTAGGATTTGAACTTAAGCCTTTCTGCTTTCAATGCCCTTGTTCTTTCCTGCTTCTCAATAAAGCAAAAGATTTGGCCTTCAAACTGCTGAGAGTTCTCTTTCTAATTTTTTACTCTCTCAAGTCTTCTTACTTTTCTGGGCTTGCCTAAGATCTTGAATATAAGTGTTCCTAACAAAAATGAACCCTTGGTGAGAAGGGTATAGTGAGGACCCCTATCTCCTGGCCTTCTTACTCAAGACACTTTCTGGGTTTCACTATCCTCTTGACAGGAGGTCATAAGACCTTCCTTCAGTTACCCTTCCCAGACACCTTCCATCCTGTCCTCTTTTGCTGCTAAACTCATCTGCAGAGACCATATCCCTCCTTGATGTTTTATTGCACATTGATTTGCTTTTTATCATGTTTCTCCAAATAGAATGTCTGCCCCTGGAGAAGGAGACTTTATTTCATTCACTGTTATATCCTCAGTACCTAGAAGAGTGTCATCCAGAGGAAACCCTTGCTAAATATTTGTGGGATGAGTGAATGAAAACACAGACCTACACAAGGCTTAGTTAGATGATTCCATTTTCTTGTGCCCATAGACATTTGGAATTTAGCCAAGAACCTCTTTTTCACATAGCATATATGATAAGCTGTGGATACTTTTTTATGTACTCTAGGAGAAGGGTTTTTGTTTTATAAAATAAGAGTTTACACATGTTAATAGATCATTAGTACAGTAATGTTTCATATTCAGGACATATCTACCTATAAGCCCTATCCTTTTGAAAACTTAAGCCAATTTATACTTGAATATACTTCAGAAATATTGCTGTAATTTATCATGGAACATCATAGAAGTTGAAAAACATTTATTTCTCTCCTACCCTCTCAATATGCACACACACAAAAAACCACATAAAAGATCCATTCTGTTGCATTGCTTGAGCTTTCTGTGAAACCTTTGAAACATTCATTACATTTAGGCAGAATGTGTACATGTTATCTGATGTCAATAGGCCCAGATTTCCTAAGTCCAAAAGGCGGAGAAGAAACTCATGCTTCTACGAGGTTTTGCTGGCTTTGAAGGAGAGAGGAAAAAGACATCCAGGGTTTCCTGAGGTTTTCTGGCTTTGGCTGTTCTTTCTGCAGAGCAGGGTATTTAAGGATTGGGATTCAGGCTGCATTACAAACCTTCCCAGGAAGCACTATTTAGAAAGGTGTGAGTATCAAAGAGTTAAGAAAGTCCATGAGGTCTTGATGCTGGAGACATCAAGGGAATGACATGCCATCTTTTTATATTCCTAATGTTAACGGAAATGATTTTTTTAAATTTATTTTTTTTTATTTTTGAAAGAAAGAAAGAGAGAGGAAAGACAGTGAGAGTGAAAGAAAGAAAAAAAAAGAATGTAAGAGAGAAAGAAAGAGGAAGAGAAAGAGGGAGAGTGAACGGGATTCTTGTTCTATTGCCCAGGCTAGAATGCAGTCTAAAAATGGGTATTAAAAACCTCTTTTATGCCAATAATTGTGCTTAACAATGGAGACAGGAAGGAATAAGAGATGAAAATAACAAACAAGCAGCCAACCA